>VZRW01007826.1:9061-92419 GCA_013398125.1 Aegotheles bennettii | reverse complement strand
ACTAGTGGAGTCCCTTAGGGGTCAGTACTGGGACCGGTGTTGTTCAGTATCTTCATCAATAACCTGGATGAGGGTACACTCCTCCAAACTGGGAGGAGTGGCTGACACACCAGAGGGTTGTGTCATCCTGGGGTGAGGGAGCTGGGTCTCTTTAGCTTGGAGAAAAGGAGACTGAGGGGTGACTTCATCCATGTTTACAAATATGTAAAGGGTGAGGGTCAGGACGATGGAGCAAAGCTTTTTGGAGTAATGACCAATGATAGGACAAGGGGCAATGGTTGCAAACTGGAGCATAGGAGGTTCCATGTGAATATCAGGAAGAACTTTTTCACTATGAGAGTAACAGAGCACTGGAACAGGCTGCCCAGAGAGGTTGTGGAGTCTCCTTCACTGGAGACATTCAAAACCCGCCTGGATGCGTTCCTGTGTGATGTACTCTAGGTGACCCTGCTCTGGCAGGGGCGTTGGACTAGATGATCTTTTGAGGTCCCTTCCAACCCCTCGGATTCTGTGATTCTGTGATTCTGTAATTCTGTCTCAAGGGTCCTGCACAGTGAGTAAAATCTTTGTCACCATCTTCAGTGAGGGTAGGCCCCTGGAGCTACTAGTGTATTTAAAGGTAAGTATGTGTCTGAGCTTGTGTCTTAAGCGAAGTCTTAAGTCTTTGTCCTGTATTGAATGAGAGTCAAAATACCTTAGCACCCTGCAGAATCAAGGACTTGGAAATAACAACACTCTAGATCTTCTATATTGAAGGGTTGACCTTTGGATTCCCAAAAGCCGTTGTACCACCATAGGTATGTGAAATGGATGATGTGAAAATGAAATGAATGCAAACAATTGGTTATCAGAGCTCAGCTCGGATTTATTTGAGTTCCATCTCTTTCTGGATTATCTGAAGGTGTAAAATGTTTGCATCCAGATACTGTCTTTATGCAGTGATATGTTTTGTCTGGTACTTGTTTTCTATATAGCAAAACTATTGAATCAATTTGAGTCTGAAGCCTGCAGAAATACAACACAGGATACGTATTTTTTCATTGTAATATTCTGTGCAGTGCCTGAAGTCAGCAAGAGCTCAGAAGACCTGAACTTCTGAACCTATTTCTAACAGGAGCCAATTGTCATCATTCTTGTAGCAAAACAAAGAAAAGGTGTAACCCTTGTACTCAAACCAGAATAAAGGAAGACTCAGGTAGAGATAAAGAGCAGAGAAGTTATGGCAGTAAATCGAAAATAAAGGGAAATGAAAGGAAAGTGAGTTTGGAATTCTGATTGTTGTTGCTCTTCTGTGTGCACTTCTATTTTACAACTAACTTTGTCCTCTGTGATTTGCTGCCCTCACTTAGGCATGCCAGTACTACTCTGAATACTAACTATAGAGCATTACAGGATGGGGTGATGAGAAATCTGCCAGTGTGTCATTTCTGTCTCTGCCAAAATAGAGGTTAAATTTTGCTTTCAGGCTTCTCACTCTAGACTGAAGAGTTTTTCTGTCCTGCATCAGAGCTTCATGACACCCAGAATGCCAAACATGGTTAAGAGGCTTGGCTTCAGTGCTGCTGTTGCTCTCCTGTCTGTTTGCATGCTGCCTGTGGTGGCCCAGCTGCTCACCATGTTGTGGGCATCTGTGCATAGTGAATAGCTTGAGAACGTATTAAATCCTTGAGAATGAAGCAACATGAGGCTATAACTCTCTGAATACATGGGATTTTGCAATGATTAATCTGTACATATGTCCTGCTGATAAGAGCTATTCTTTTTAGTAAGTAGCTAAAAATTTACAAAAGTCTAAAATTTGCAAAAGTCTTAAAAATCTGAAAAAATAATTTAAAAGTCCTTCTAATGTCACATTCTTCTACAAGAATGGTTAAAACAAACAATCTAGAAAGTTACCTAAAACCAAAGCAAATTGTGTGTCTCAACAGATCTCAGGTTTAAATAACCACTAACATAATTGCAGTGTGCTGTGTCTAGACTTCTAATAGGGGGAAATAAAACTGAGAGCACTGAATATGCTTTAGTGATATTATGAAAAAAATCTAATAGCAAGAGTGGGCAAAAATTATCATGGAGAATGAACTGCATCTTTAACCTCTACCATTTCCACTTTGTACTTTACTTCTAAACCACTATTTGGTAGGGATGTTTTCTATGTTGGTAAAAGGAAAATTGAATTAAGGTCAAGCCTTACATTTGAACCACTTTTTGGAGTTGCTTATTTGATTCTAAATTTGTGGAATTAGCTTGCTTGATTTCTTATACTGATTATCTAATGAAAATATCCTTAGTTCAACTCCGTAATATTTCCATTTTCTCTTTGCTGATTTTTCATCTATGATTAGCACAACCTTCAGAAAACTCCACCACTAAAGAACATCTTATTGTTTAAATTAATTCCTTCAGAAAATTCCACCACTACAGAGCATCTTATCCTGTATAAATGAATTTTCTTGATCCAATGCTTTTGTCTCTTTGTAGCTTTGTGAGTGAGACTATTAAATTATATTTCTTCTTCTTCAGCTTCCAGATCACATAGCAAAACCACAGGAGATTATTCGTGATATTGCTTATTGGATGTTCTTGAAGCTTGATGTCATTTTACATAAATTGTTCACATTATTTTTAGAAAACTGCTTCTGTGTTGTATATGGCTTTTTATAGTTATATCTTAGAGCCAGTTCACGACTAAAAATAAAAATGTAGATGTGAATTGTCCACTTAAATTGAAATGCTATTTTATGAAGTATAGTTCATTTCTTTTATACGGTGGTATTGGCAGAATGAGTCATCCTCCTAAGAATATAACTAAATTTTCCCTGTGGTTAACTGCCTCTTACATCCTCACCTCTAGTCTGAAAAGGATATCTCAGAAGATGTGTAGAGTTTCAATCTACATTTCTACCAACTGTGCCTACTATTTATGCCCCTGCCACCACACAGTATGAGCAAAAAGCATTTCACCAATCAAAATCTGGAATGCAAACACCTTACACTGTATTAGACAGGGCAAGAAACAGGTCAAGCTGAGCAAACAGTAATACCCAGTGAATATTAGTTCAAATTCAAAAGTCAGTTTTAAAATGACTGTTTTTGTGAACCTCTCCTAGTTTCTTCAAAAGTACATTCAAACACTTGAGCTTCAGTACTGTGGATGTTCAAACAGTGGAGGCTTACATTGACCTTGAAACAGAGTGCTGAATTTTGTATTTTATTGCCCATACACAGCTCAAGTGATATTGTTTCTGCAACCCAAATGTAAGGTTTGTGTAATTACCATCCTAATGTACATAGATGGAAGAGAAATAACCAGATATCGAATTGGATGGGAATTGACTCTGCTTATATACTCAGACTCTACAGCATAGGCTTTATTCTAGAGCCTACACAGATATCACTATTTGAATAGCTTTTTCTTTGAGGTCCACTTTAATTTTCCCTGCAAGGCTGTTCCCATATCATATAAGCTAGAAAGAGCTGTCACAATTAGCCATAGTTCCCTTGAGTATTCAGGGACAGCAGAAGCAACATTTATCTAGATCAACCTTTTTCCTTCATTTCCACCAGCAAAGTGGAATGTTTAGTACTTGAAGTTTTTTGCTACACAGAGAAGTGTGGTAATCAACAAAAGAAATTACGAGGTCTCTTTTTTTTTTCAGATAAAAAATGCTGTCAGCAAAAACAGTAGTGAAATGTATTGTTTATTCAAGCACGAAATGATAGTCGTTCTATCAACATGGTTTTTATTTATCGCTCACTATGATCACCACTGTAAAAAAACCCCCAAATTATGGAAAAATTCTTGGTGAACTTCAATGAGTTTCCTGATATTCTCTCTATTTGGTATATCAGCCCCATTTTTATTTTGACTTTTACTCTGAAACACCTTATGAAATGAGACTTCATTAATTTCTCATCAAATTCAGCTTTCTGTACCAGAGAAATTTTTGGGGTTGTTTGTGCTAAGTTTTCAGATAGTGCATGAAGAAAAAGAAGACCAGTTTCCTTAAATAAATTAACCAAGAGATAAAACTCACTTCTAATTAGCCTAGCACATATAATAGTGGGTGATCTTCTTAGGTCTACGCCAGAAGTCTCAGACGAATGAGAATTTCATTGATTTTGCATGCTCAGAAGAGTGCAAGGTAGAACCCTTAAATGAGTTTTGTGCCTTTAATCATAGAGGAAACCCCAGAGAAGACACAGTTTAAAGAAAGACAGCAAAGAAATTTATGCCAACACCGCCAGTTATTTTTGGGAGACAGACTAGGACTATAGTAAATCATGAGAAGAATTGCTTTACTATATCACAGAGTATTTTTATAATACGGTGCAAATATTTTTGCTGTCTTCTTCATTCGATAGACCTGCCTCACCATCACTGAGCCCTAGGGTTCTATTTTAAGGATTTTGACAAATTTAGAATGTCTTTTCCCTCAGCCTTTTTCTCTGAAGCCTGGCTATGTACATGCAGGTTCAATTTTTCTATACAAAGAACATTAAAAAAAGAACTATGTTTTCCAAACAAAGATTTAGTTTATGGAGTTTCAATGTATCTCAGTGAAATAAACTCAGTCATTAACATAGTATTCCTTTAAACTAAATAAAGCCTTGGATCACATTGCTTTTCTTCTCCATTTTTCTCCTGTACTTTTCTTCCAAAATAATTTAAATATATACATGTATTTTCAGTCAGAATAAGGATTCATCCAAACATTTTGGTTTAGTTTTCATACCTCTCTCTCACTTTTCATTGACTGCTATGTTTGGATATTAGAAGGTCATTCCCTTCCTCTCAAACCAAACATACACAAAGAAACAGAAGGACAGGAACAGTCTTTTCAAGATACAAACAGATCACCATTTCAGTTCCTAAACTTAAGTATTTAATAACTCTAAAGAAGGAAGCCTGAACTCTTGACAGTAAAAGCAATATTTACCTAGATTTCAAGTGTCTGTTATCAATAGAAATGTCCAGAAAAAGAAAATATGACAACTCTAAAGGAAATAGTCTGTAACAAAGCTTGCAAAGGATGCATTTGAAACCTTGAACTCCCTGTTAATTACAAGACAGTATCGACCAACAAAGTCCTAGCACTGGAATAAATAAGCAACAAATTATAAATAAGCTTTATTTCAAAGTAATAGCAAATATAACTTGGCCTAATTGCAGAAACAGTATACCATTCTAGACAGAGAAAAAGGATATGAAAGAGATCTCTGTTGCACCTGATCTATGAAAGAATTGGAATGTAATTTTTTAAGCATCAAATGTTACTTAATAATTCCAACCCTTCTATTACATTTCACAGTGTGCTGGACCTGGCTGGGATGGAGTAAACTTCTTTCATAGCAGCCTATATGGTGCTGTGCTTTACATTTGAGACTAAGTCAGACTTGATGACACACCAGAGTGTTTTGATTATTGCTGATTGGTGCTGGCACAGTGTCAAGGCTTTTTCTCTTCCCTTCAAAGAAAGTAGGCTGGGGGTGGGCAAAATATTAGGAGGCAACACAACAGGGACAGCTGACTCCAACTGACCAAAGGGATATCTCATACCATGCGATATTTCACTCAGCAATAAAAGCTCAGGAAAAGGAAGATGAAAGGGGTGGATGCTTGTAGTTATGGTGTTTGTCTTCCGAACTAATTCTTACACATGTTGAGGCCCTGCTTTTCAGGAAATGGTTGGATATCTGCCTACCAAAGGGAAGAAGTGAATGAATGAATTTTTTTTTATTTGCTTGTATGTGCAGCTTTTGATTTGTTTATTAAATTGTCATTATCTAGATACATGAGTCTTCTCATCTTCCTTCTGTTTCTTCCCCATCCCACAGGAGAAAAGACTGAACAAGATAATGGGTGAATGTTTGGCTGCTGACCAGGGTCAACCCACTACACAGAAAGATTCAATTTTCTATTAAAAAAGTCCAAAGATCATATCTACCCATCTTGGTCAGTAGGGACTTCATTAATATTAATATGTAGGACTGTATGAATAGAACTGTTTTCTGTAACAGTCCAGTGTCTGCATAACAATGTCAGTTAGACACTAAATTATCCACCAAAAAGTGGATAACAGAACAATTCTTGGTGACAATTATTTCAGCCACATTCTATGAAGAATAGTATGGTTTTTTCATGCTAATTATTTTCAACTGTTTTCTGTATTAAAAAACATGCTTTCCTGTGGAAGCATCAAGTGATGTCTGCCCACAAGAACAGAACAACCCATGAACTGAAGTAGAAATTTTATTAATTTTTCCTCAATCTTATTTTATAACACCGTATTGTCATTTGAAAAATGTATGAAGAATTGCTGGTTTTGCAGTGATTTGATGTAAATGAACCATTTCAAGGGATCAAGATTAGAATCTGAAAACTCTAAAAGAATATCTTACAAGTAAATCGTGATGGAGGCCAGGTAGCCTATACTCATTAAAGGAAGACTTTCTCTTCTCCAACTTTAGCCTTATAAAAGAGTTAAGCATCTGTAATGAGCTAATCATATGGGTTTTCTTCTTTGTTCATAGTGAAACACAGCCATCTCTAAAAGGATATTCTTATCTTTAATGACAACCTTAAAATGGGATGAATCAGTTTTTGGGTCTGTTTTTCATTTCACTGGAAAGGAAGTTTGGACCATTTGTTGCTTAAACTGTTAAAGTGAAGTGAGATGGATCCTAGTCTACCCTATTGATTTCTTGTATACATAGAAGACAACAACTATCTGAACAGCTTGGTTGTCTTTTTACTTACAAGTTCTGTGCTCATGGTCTGGTTCTGATCTCTGCAGGTTGGATGTTAAACATTCACTTACTTTTTTTTAGATGAGGATGTCCATTTTGCCTGCTTTCCAGTCAGCAGCTGTAAAGTTGGACAAGAAATGATCTGTAAAGGATCCTGATTAACTTCAGTTAATGTAGCCTCTAGGGCACTGTGATATCTACCTGCACCCTGGTCAGGGAGGAAGAGTGACTCTAAACAGTTAACTAGTGTTTGGGAAAAAAAGAGAGGGTCTGGCCCTAACTGGAACAATTTTGCCCTCTGAAGCTCTGGAAGCACAGCTAAAATCATGACATGAAAATAGAAAACATCTCAAAACTTAAATGAAGAATAAGGTCACTTTATTAAATGTATACATATATTTTAAATAAAGGCACACCAATGGAGATTTGGAGAGGACCTGCTTCCCTTCCTCATGGAGAATAAAAAAACACCTAACCTTTTCATTTGAAATGAAAGACAATTACAGTTAAAAAAAAAAAAGAACAACAAAAAATATAGCAGGATTTTCTTTATTATATTCTGTGAAACTGTGAAAACCAGTATCTTATGCAAATATAAATTACAAATTTGAGGTACTTTACTGTAGCATCCCAGTACCTTAATCAATTTTATAAGCATGAGTGAACTAAATAACACAGTCCAGCTGTCCAGCTGTCAGTTTGGAAAATACCATTGCTGTTTTACTGAGAAGTCTGCATTTTCCTAAGGAATTTCCATAGCTGTTTTAGATTAGAATAAACATGATGCGACCTCAATTCTGTATTTATCTACAAAAGTATATTTACAAGATTAAAAGCTTTAAAAATTTTTCTTCTCACTCTGTGTTTGTTTTTTGTTTGGTGGTAATTTTGGTTTGGTGGACTCGTGAGGAATTTTCCATCTGTATTAGGAGGACCAATAATACACAGAAAACAAGTTTTACATGAAGAAATACTAAAGTAGTGGCTTTTGGAGAAGAGAATCCTTTCCCATTTGTGTATGTCTGTGTGCTGCAATCAGCCTCATTAACTCTACAATGAGCTGTTACAATAACATTGCAATTGAAAGTGCATTACAGGAGACTAATTGGGTGGCTGACATATACTACTTGTTCCAGTCTCATGAATAATATATTTTGATGAAGAGTGAGGTTTAGAACTTTTACATATAAAAGCAACTTAAATAAATGAAGTTTGCAAGCCAAAGCAAAGAATTATGGGTAAGTATTACAGGGAAACTATCCTGATCACCTCAGAAACTACAGTCACAAAGCTGAGAGAGGAAAAGCAGGGAAGAACAGAGCTATTTAGGTGTCAAAGTTTGTCCATAGGTAAGAGAGTGGTAAAAATATTATCTTAATGGAAAAAAATTAAATTTAACTATTTTCTACCACAAAAATTGAATTCCCCCTTCAAATCTATACACTAATGGGCTGATTGAATTTCCCCAATACTTTTATATCAAAGGCTTTAAACCAAAACAAACTTATTAGGTGTTTTTTTTATTGTTTGTTTGTCTTTTTTTTTTTTGTGATAGTATTTCCACAGACATTTCCAGATAGTAGAAACTGAAAACTAGAAACAGTCAAAGGTTGCAAACTTCAGACACTTTTCCCAATTACCTTAAGAACAATGTGCTTTCTAGTGAAACTAAAACAAAATAATTAATCAATACTCTTGTTATCTTATTCATATATAGAATAAAAGCCAAATGAACTGTACTTCTAGCAGTAGTATTCTTTTCTAAGTATTTTTTGCCAGTCTTTTAGTCTACAGATCACTGCAAGTATAACCAGTAATTATCCATGTACTCCAGCAGATAGTCAAAATACTTTACAAATGACTAATGACCAGAGTACCTGGCAGCTTGGCATATTTATTACTTCCTACCTTAAATATAGATGAAGGTCAAGATACACCATTTGTCAACTTGATAGCAGACCTGCTTTGTGTGTATTTCACATAACACTAAGTCTACCTGTACTGTTGAAATCCCATTCTCTGTGTTCCCTTCTTGTGATAATTCTGTGTTGAGTACACAGCTGATATCCCCAATTGTCTTTTAGTATTTCTTGAGTTTTCTCCCTACCGTTCTAACTCTAAATATACCTTAGGAAGAGAAGAGATTGTCTTTCAGTCAAACACCAATATTATGGCTTTTTGATTATGTTGACTTTCTCATTGCCTTAATTTAAATAATTTCTCTATGTTTTGTTTTCTAAATTTCACATTATAATGAGATATAATTAGCTCATTTTCTCAGATTTTATAAAGATGCAAAGTGCTGGAGTTTATGTGTGTGACAATGAATACAGGGACAACTTGCAACTGTCATACCAGGAAGATAACCAAGGAAGTCAGACTATTCCTCATTAGTTTGGCATTCCATGATTAGTTGGGCAACATAATAACTATCTTATTCTGTCTCTTGTTCATGAAAAAGTTTCAAACTACCCCTTTGGGAGTATCTGTACACTGTGCATTTATTTCTTGCAAATTTCCACATATCAATGAACTTCACAGAGTGATCCTTACATTGCACTGAAGATACAGGAACAGAGGAGCAGAGGAGCAATCATATGATATTTGGTGAGGTAATGTCTCTGTTTTGATACAGTTGACTTCAAATCCAAGAAGCATGTCAGCTTAATCACAGACGATCTATAAAGTCATAGAATAGTTTGTGTTGGATCTATAGCCTCAAGAATTTTATTTTCTTGCTTCTAGTATTATTGTAACTGGCCTAACAATAACTGTTATTAATTGTTTTGATTAGGTTTTTTAATTTGGTTTTCTTTTTTAAATTAGGCTAACAAATAATTTCTTAGCTCCATATGTACGCTGTGCTCACTTTTGCCTGTAGCAAATTATTGCATGCAACAGAAGGGACATAAGGACGTCACCTGAGGCAAAACCCCAGCCAGAGTAGGCCCAGTTTAGATCAGGTTACTCACAGCTATGTAGTTAAGGTATGAGTATCTCCAGGGTTGGACATCCACATCTCATTGGGCAGTCTGTTTCATATTGGACTATCCCATTTGTGATTTTTTTCCTGGTATTTAAGTAGAATTTTTCTTGATGAAACTTACATCTCTTGTCTCATTCTGTCACCATAAATCTCAGAGAAGAGTCTGAATCCACATTGTCTGCCAGCACCCATTACATAATTGGAGACAGCAAGAAATATATTCCTTAGCCTTCTTTTCTTTAGACTGAACAAACTGAGCTCTTTTAATGTACTTCCAAGCCATGTTCTCCAGTCCACCAATCATCTTTTTTGCTTGTCATAGAATCATAGAATGGTTTGAGTTGGAAGGGACCTTAAAGATCATGTACTTACAATCCCCCTGCTGTTGGCAGGGACACCTCCCACAGGACAAGGTTTCCCAAATCCCCATCCAATCTGGCCTTGAACACTACCAGTGAGGGGGCAGCCACAAACTCTGTTCAGCATGGTCCTGTGTCTCACTACCTTCACACAAAAGAATTTCTTACTAATATTCACTCTAAATCTTCCCTCTTTCAGTTTGAAATATTTTCCCCCTTGTTTTATCACTCCATGCCCTGGTAAAAAGCCTCTCTCCAGCTTTCCTGTAAGCCTCCTTCAGGTACTGGAAGGCCTCCCTGGAGTCTTCTTCTCCAAGCAGCACAACCTTAACTCTCTCAGCCTGTCTTCATAGGAGAGGTACTTCAGCCCTTTGATCATCTTCGTCGTCCTTCTCTGGACACACTCCAACAGCTCCATGTCCTTCTTATGCTGGGGACTCCAAAGCTGGACTCAGTACTCCAGGTGGGGTCTCACGAGAACAGAGTAGAGGGGGAGAATCACCTCCCTCAACCTGCTGGTCATGCTTCTTTTTTCCCTGGGTTTATTCCAAAGTATCAGTTTCTTTCTTGTACTGGGGAGACCAGAACTGGACATGGTACTCCAGATGCAATCTCACAAATACTAAGGAGAGATGAAGAATAGCTTCCTTCAGTGGCTATGCTCTATCCAATACAGCTCAGGATACAGGGGACTGTCTTTGCTACAGTTATGTGCTTCTCACACTTGTTCAACTTGTTCATCAGGAATGCTGGACTTTACATTTGCTTTCACTGAACTACAAGAGGTTTCTGTCAGCCTGTTTTTCCAGCCTGCAAAGGTCTGTCTCAATGGCAGCCCTGCCCTCCACGCTATGGACCACTCCCACCCTAATTTGGTATCATCTGTGATATTTCCGAGGGTTCATGATACCCCATCATGCAGGCCGTTAATGAAGAAATCAAACCTTTCTAGTCCCTGAATCAATGCCTGAGGAGTGCCATTAATTACTGGTCATCAGTGATAAGATGATAAGATGAGGAAGATGGTAAGATGACTCTCATCAAATGGCTGCTGCCAGAAGGAACCTGTTTGGGAAGGCAACGACCGTGTTTTGTTCTTTAGAAAACAAAATGAAAAAATAGGTGATGAAAGTGACACTGAACATATAAATAAAACAACTCCTCAGGCTTAAAACAAGATTCTTGTGAAGCTCTTTACCTGATCAGTGTCTATCACATTGTGATATTTTTAAACCCCATTTAATCTGTGTCTATGTATCACAGCTAGTAAAATATGAGGTTGTAGAGTCCTGTGCTAAAATTTAATATGAAAAATCTGATTTATTCTGTGTGGTTTGATAAATGATCAATTTCTGTCATTTGAAACTAAAACAATACCCTCAGAGTATAGTTTTATATATGATATGTTTGTTAAGAAGAGCTCTGCAATCCATCAATGTAATTACTCTGTTGTTTTAGGCATTGTGATTGTATTATGTCCAATGTTCATTTTTTAACAGTTGCAACATATTCAATAGCAAATTTAAGCTTAAAGCTTTGGTAGTACCATGCCCAACTGCATCTGGTATCTATTTTATAACCTTTGTACAAAATAGTAGTTGCATCTACAACACACTTGCTTGACTTTTTGTTGACAATTAAAACATATGAAAACTCAGGTAGTAGTTCTGATGAAAGCCATAAATACCAAAATGGAAACAGAAAAGATACCAATACTCGTGTTCTATTAGAATAGTATTTTCAGCAATCCAGATGTGATGCCACTATTGTAGATGCTGTAAAAAATGCAAAGGAAAAGCTTTGTGTTCTCTCTCAAGCAGGAACAGTTGACAGAGCATTTGAGTAGTATGTGACAGTTCTTTTTCTGTCTAATGAGATTACTAATTCCATGGCCAAGTATCTCACTGTGATGTTACCAAAGTAGATCCATACACAAGATGATGTAGGAAACTGGTTTGATGATCACTTCAGTATGTCAGTTCTGAACCATTCAGTTTATACTCAATAAAAAGTAACAAAATGACAAATTAAATGAGACATCTTTCTGTTATTGCAGCCCTGGATTTTTAGGGAACAAAGTCAAGTCCCTTCTTTCTACAGTTGACATCACTTGTCAATGAGAAGTACAATCGAGGACAGAATCCAAAATGTCTACAAGTTCTTCTTAAGCTCCTGAGGCTAATGCTATTTCTCCTGTCTTTACAAAGATCTAGAATTATTGAAGGAGATTCACCTAAAATCTAGGATCATGTTGATCTGTAATGAGTCTCAGAGAGTGGGAATTGTGAACTGCTGCATTTACAGGCCTATGTTAAAGTAATTTAAAAGCAAAACTGGTAGTTATCTGGGCAGGAAAAGTATGAGAGACTAAATCAGACTTTGTAATCTGATATGTAAGTAATTTTCTTTTCAATAAAGTGCATAACAGTCACAGTTCTAAGGATAAAGAGATAAGTGATTTTCTTTGGATCGGGACAGATGCATTTTTCACCGAGTGTTTCTTTCACTAGGGCAGCTTTTTATATTCATAGGAGGGGGGATGGACATAGATCTCATTCTAATTTATGAGGTAATTTGTTAATTGCAGTTAACTGACAAGAATGTTGAATTACAAAGCTCTACATCCAGCGCAACCTGGATTTGGGGTATAAACAGATTGTATGCGATTAATAGAACCATGGGAAAGTTCAAGCTTTCTTGTACTTTGTGAGAAATGTATAGTGTAGCACCAGTGTTTTTTTCCTCTGTAATCACAAATTTTCTTCTGGAAAACAGCTATCTGATTTAAATGTGATTCATCACAGTTTATGTGGAAGTTCTTTTTGCATTGCAAAGGTATTGTTTTACGTTTCAGGACATAAACTTTAATTACTAAAATTAACAAGGGTAACAAAAATCTAGCAGTTATTAACTATGTCATATTTTTTAAAATGTATGTCTAAGAGTCCTCTTGTGAACAAAACAGTAACAGTGTAATAAATATTACCTAATTCCCCATTTCAAGTTTATTACTTCAATAATTCTAAGTTATACAAAATGACAATGTATTAAGTCAAGAATAAGTGTTTGTTACTCTTATTTTTTTAATTCAACAATTTAAGATAGTGGTAATTTATTTTGTTTGTAAAGTACTATTTCATCCATGCCCAAAAATGTCTTTTAATTATTTTATCAAAATTATTTTGTGGACCTTAATACACTTTATAGTGCCTACTCTTGCACTTAGACTTTTAATGTTTCTCCCAAAAGCTTCAGAGAATTATGTTTTGCCAACTATGCTAGTAATAATTATTCAGCAATTAAATTCCTCACACTTCCTTATTACCTCATCTAGCCCCTCTCTCTCAACAGTGAAAGAGCTATAAAGGGAGGTTCCACATCATAAATGAGCTAGAGTCTTCACATCACCTCATACAAACTGCTTAACTTGTTTATAGAATATGGGTGGAAAGGGGCCTACAGTCAGTCATGGGGGAAAGACTACAGGAAACAAATATTTATTACTGCTGCATAAGTCAGGACAATCACTAATGAATCTGGAAATACTGGGAGGAATGACTTGAAACTCTCACAGTGTGTTACAGCTCAAATCTAGTCCTTTCCCTCTTACCTTTTGTTCTGTTGTTTCTTAAATGAAGTTTAAGTACAACACAGAAAACATAGGATTATCTTCTAGTAGAAAAATCAAGATCTACCAACTTCCAGATTTACTATATATTATTAATACTGAAAGGGTTCATTCACATTGATATTAATTTCTTTTTCTTTTTTCTTTTATTATCCTGCAGGAGCATCTGAAGGTTGAGATAAAGGTCCAGTTATGTTTGACATGTTATATTTGCTGCCTTAATACTTTGCAATCTAAATTTGAATGACAGAAAACAAAAAAAGGTGTGTGGTTTATCTAAATGTGAGAACTGAGATACAGAGAGATCAAGTTGCTTGCTGTACTAGAAATCAGTGTGAAAGTTGGGTGAAGAGGGTGGATCCTGATTCTGGTGACCTCATGGAACCCTGTCACCTCTGCTGAAATACAACTATCTGTCCTCTTCATGCACTTACTTGAATTCATATGGCTCTTTAGGAATCACTGATGACACAGCACAATGGTTCTGGTGAACTGGTCCCTTGACCTTAATACAGAATGATGTCTTGGAGACTACCATAAGGAATAAAACCAACCCCTCCTCAGCTGTTAAGACTTTGGTCATGAACTAAGTTGGGCTGGTTATATATATAATGTGTGTATATATGTGTTATGTGTTTAAGGGTGAAGGGGTTGAAGTTGTTTAAAACCCCTTCCAGACAAAGATGCGTTTGGATTTAAGAAAGCCTTTGAAAATTCAACACAGACTAGTCAGGAGAGAAAATTACTTAGATTTGTTAAGAGATGGGTCACTGGAAAATAAGAAAGGCAAAAAATGAGCTGTTGAATCCCACAGTGTCTTCTGACAGTGTCAGGGAATTCTGGAAATAGCTGTTCACAAAGTAATTGTACCAGCTTCATCATCGCTATGAGATTATCTCTGATTTTCCTTTTTCATACAGAATTTCCACTGACTCCAAAGCAAGTGCATCAAGGGGAGGAAATGGGATCTACATGTACAATATACATGCCAATGTTTCAGTCTTGGCAAAGTTTGTGTATTTAGTATTATTACAGCAAATAGACTTTCAAGTCCAGGTTGAAGAAATTAATCACTTCAGATGGTGACTGCTGAGGACATTTGCTATCATCTGTTAATGATCATTTAAGACAGCCCCTTGGTGACAATGAAGATTTTGCTGTAGATAATATTTGAATGCACACAAAGTATGTTATATTGGTGGGATTATTAATCTTTCAATTTTTTGTATCATTCTTCTTATCCAGGTAATATAAAAATAGCCAGTTATCTATGTATATATAAGATAGAACAGCAACAGCAACACAAATCCATCACATTACTTAATCTTCTTTATATTATCCTTAATCTAATAATTAATACCAGTTGCAGTGATGGTCTTTTTGAGATTCCCATCTATATGAGTTACACTGAGGCTGGTAGCTCATTCATCATAAGGTAAACAATTGCAGCTTTGAGCAGGTATTAGTCCTACTAGGGCTAAAAGGAAAAGATGTGATAAAAGATGTGATATTGTATCAACCTGAAAAAAATGCAACTTTGATTTATCCAGGGGTGGAATCTTCTGTATGGCCCTTATTTTTAGTGTCTGCCTTTGAATGAGTTTGCTAATAGGAAGCAGTGCCAAAAAGTATTTTTATTCCCAGTGCCAAAAAGTAATTCTTGTTCCCTAAGCCAGTTTGCTACTAGGTCTACCTTGGTACTCATCTGGACATATGTCATTCAATTTCAGATTATTCCCTCTGTGTTAAATATGTGAAGCATAGAAATGTGTTTCAAGTTTGATTTGACTTTACTGATTTTAACACCAGTTAGGCTTAATTTTCCTATTACATACTTTCTCTAGTGGTATTCTTTTTTCTCCAGTTTACTAGATCCACTCCTCTTTGTCAACTGAAAACCTTCCTCCTCCATTATTCAAAAAAATTAAGTCAGTTTTGGAGAGAAAGACTTTTGTTCTATTCTTAGTAATACATTAAGTAGGCTCAGATTTTAAAATAATACAGTTAATAAAATAATAAAGTTAATACAATACATTAAATAATCTCTGTTCCAGTCCTGGATATGACTTTGAGGCAACAGTGTAAACTTCAGAAACCTTTATATCTTCTAGGTGATGTTCCTGTATTTGGAAAATGAAAATGTCATTAATTATCCAATGAACAAAGTTTATGGAGTGCAGTACAATTCCAAAGTATGATGGATTTAAAACTGAGATCAGCAGTGTTTTGGTCATTGGCATCTACCAATTTTTTAGATCATAGGTTATTCACTGGAGGAAAGCAGCAAATCCAACTTCTGGTGGATTTCAAACAAATGTAGCTTATATTTTCCAGCATTTCAATTCGTATTTGTGAATAAATTTCAGTTCTGCAAAAGTCTTTAGAAATTGAAAAATATACCATCTACTTCTAAGACACAGAATAAGCAGATGAGCAATTATGCAAAATATCTGCAAATTGTCTTTCAAAATTTTATGTGTATTGGTGATAAACTGTTAAATATAAGATGGAATACTGTGATCCAACTGTGTGTGGATGTCAGCTTCCAATGTGTTCTCTTTCAGAAATCATCAGCAGGTATTTTAGGTTCTTATTTTTTTTGTCGTTTCTTTGGTCATCTATCTGATTGAATTGCATTGCTGACTGGTAAAAGTAGGAAGTAGAAACATGTCACCACTGTGTTCTTTGAAGATGTTAATCCTTTGATCTCAAGGCACTGCTGGGGTCTTATTTTGAAAATTCTGAAGGTATGTGGAAGGCCAATGTGAACTCATTTCCCTCCCTCTGGGACTCCACCAGCACCAGCCATGAAGGGTGATGGATGGGAGGGATGAGAAGGGGTGAGGTGGATGGGACTTCTAGAAGAGGTAGAAGAGTTGGCCTAAACTTTCTTTTCATCTACTTTTAAGAAGATACCTTCAGACATCTTCCAGACATAAATGACTTATCCCAGATCTATTAAAATACTTCTGTAGAACACAATTTTCACTTTTTGAATGAATACAATAATATAAAACTTTATATTCTAACATTTATCCCAGTAATATTGTTCCTTGCTTATTGAAAACTTCCAACAGTGTCTTCATTCTCATTTTGCATAGAATTATTTGACTGTGATGCTGCATAATCAATACACCTCAGGATCCCTAGGTGTTTGAGTAGGATGATTGGCATGTAAAGAACCACCCATTTGATAGCCTTGTGATCAAACATACAGCCACATGCCAAAATTCATCTCGAGGAGTAGGAATCAGGAAGAACATCAACTGTTTCCAAGTTGGACACAGGAAGGGACACAGGAAGAGACACCTGGAAGTAAGCCAACTTTGCTTCCGAATGACTTGGACAGTGTATTACCAGGAAGAGTATGGACCAATGGGAGTGTTGCTAGTTGGACCAATGGGAGTGTTGCTAGTGCACATGACTGCCCCGCGTAAGGATGACGTTAACCAACCAGCATGCACGTTTTAGGCACGTGGTCCAAACGTATATAAGGGATAAAAAGTAAATAAAGTGGTCTTTGCATGCTTCATGTTGAATTAGCAAGGTCCATTATTACCTACCCCGCACCAAGGAAATGAAACTTTTTAAAAAATATGTTCAATAAATATTTTGTTGCCAGATGGAATTTTGTCCTCATTATCTCAACTGCTGAAAGAAAAGGATTCAAGCTAGAAGGTATATTAGAAATTCTGAAGTCTTTTTGCTCCTTCTACTTTACTAATTGTGGAATATTGTGCTATATAATCAGGTGAGGCTTTCCTACCCCAAAAATGCTAATTTCACAATAGTGGATATTTGTGTAGTTACATTTAATCCACAGAGATGACACAGAGATGTAAATTCAAATTTTTTAGTATGATTGGGAGTTCCATAGATGGAGGAAGGAAAATATATCACATGATCAGTTTCCAGGATTGGGAAAATGATAAACTATGGATCAGTAAAATACAGATTCAATGTGGGGAGGGAAGGTTAGGTTCTTCTTCATTTTCACTAACTTTTAAATTTGTAGCTGTAGTCACGAGCTCAGTGTGAAGAAGAAAATTTTGTAACCTAACTTAAACCAGTGTTTTCCTCTATGAGTGGTTCCACTGGCCCTCCTTGCGAGTGTTAATCAAGCAAAACAGTATACAAGAGTGATTAAGCCCCCAGAATGGCAATGTGTCATTGAAAATGATAACTGTTAGCAGTAATATCTTTGGTGATGTATCACTGTCATTCTTTTGTTGATACGAATAAAATGAAGTTGTCTTTTGAACTGGATAGTTATTGTTGTTCCAAACATAAATTTGAAGCCAAAGAAAGGCATAGGGGAGGTTCTTTTCCTCTTGGCAAGATTGAAACTCTTGAAGAAATGGTTTTTCTTTTAATTCTAATACCTTCATTTTTACTGGTAGATAACAATAAGGTGCATCCTATTAAGCAGTTACATGACAGTTCTTGAAGTTACAATAGGAAGTATGACCAAACACTGGAAGCAAAGTCTAAGTTTAACATTCTTGTTATTTCTAAAATAAAGTAACTATTGACATAGCATAAAAATGTTATTGATTGATATGATAAGCTACCTGGATTAGCAGATAAGTAACAGACACTGGAAATCCAATTTTACTTGTCTAGTTATCTTTTAGCATGCACTGATTGTCTTCAGTACATATGAATATGAATATACATACTCATTTTAATACTCCTGATCAACCTTATTTTCTTGGTCAACACCACTGTTTTATGGCTCTGACATCACACATCACAGATTCATAATAATGTGAAACACTGATTTTCAAGTTCCCTAAGAAACATAATCTGACCTGGAAAATGTCAGCAAGATTCTTGATACCAAAATGTTTCCATTACATAGGTAGCAAGAATTTACTACATCATATTATCACACTACAAGATCCTTTGCTTTAATTAATTTATTAACAGAAATAATATTATTTCTTTTAAGTCAAAGATCGGCCATAGTAACATTATATCTAACGTCCTACCTTTATTTTTGTTATGTCAAGTAATTTTACTTCTATCACAGAAACTAAAACAACTTCTAGTAAAACATCTCAAAAGTCCTTCCATTTTCTGTTTGAATAGCAAGATTGCTAGGTCCAACACAAACAACAAGTACTGTAGAGTACAAGACAATTACATTACTTCCATGTTCTCTCAGAATTCTTTGAATATATAAAAAGGGAGGTAATTAAGGAGAACTAGTTAAAAATTCATGTTAATTTCCAAAGACTTTTACCAAAATCTCAACCCAAAATATACTGCAGAAGCTAAATGATCCTGAGAAGACACAATATGCTTTTTGATCAAATCCTGACCAAGGGGAAATAATGCAGAGCAGTATGTGTTACTGGGACCAAATCTAAAACAAAGGGAATTTACTCTTTAACAGTCAAGAATCCTTTCTTTTTTTATTTTCAGTCAAATTTTGTCAACATTTGCTGAAGGAAAGTAATTATACTGATGAACTTGTATTTTCAAAGAGATTTAGTTTTTCCATTTGTGTTTGTAAATAGTGGACTTATTTAAGTTTGCTCAGTATTTCATCATTGAAGTGATGTCTTGCTCTTGGCTATTTTTAATTCTTTCCTTTGATACAATGGTAGTGCATACTTTTATCTCTCGTGGGCAAGATCACACACATATTCAATGAGGAAACAACAAAGCCCCAACTTTAATAAATAAATGTTCCATATCATCAAACCATCTTGTCAACACATGATTTCCAAATTATAGTAAATATACATAGCAACTTCAACTGTATCAGCAAATCAGGGTGTATATGTCAGCATTTTGATTAATCAAATTTTAAACCACGGTACAGTTTCAGCACTAACATTGACTTTAAATACAGTTTAAATATTACTTGTCTGCCATACCTGCGCTGAGTTCAGGGTACTTTTAAATTACTACAGCATTTTCATTTGTTGAGGTGTTCCAGTGCTTCAGCGTTTCCTTGTGGAAACAGGTAAATTTTGGAGCCTACTTATAGAAAAAATGGATACATATTTCTATATCAATAATACCATGCCCAAACCATAGATAACCTTGCAATGCCTGAAAGGCAATATTGTCTCCTAGTATAGAATTGTTTTCAATATTTATGCTCATACTTTATAATCCCATAGAATTTCTACTTCAAATAAACTGGTTTGAAATAACAAATTATGACAATTGACAGAGAGGAGGACAAAATCATATCCAGGCACTACTGAGGCTAGTATTTTCCATTTAATTGATTTTAGTCAGATCTATTAATGCTCAGGAAAAACATAAATTAGTTGTAAAAAATATGTAGTTCACAATATAAAAATGATTTTTTTAAATTAAATATATGACTACTTTGCCTAAAGCACTGAAGATAAGTCACCCTGAAGGAAAAATTATAGATGGAAGACAGAAAGATAGTTCAAGGCTCTACTGTATGGAGTTAGCTTTCCTCATATCAGCCCCTATGGTGCTGTGCTTTGCATTTTGTTTTGATAACACACCAGTGTTTTGTCTATTGCCAAGCAGTTCTTGCACAGCATCAAGGCTTTCTCTCCAAACCAGTCCTTCCCCCAAAGGCCAATAGTCTGGGTGTGGGCAAGAAACTGGGAGAGGATAGAGTCAGGACAGCTTACCTCAACTAATCAAAGGGATATCCCATACCATATGATGTCATGCTCAGCAATAATAGCTAANATAAGGTGTTTGTCTGCCCAAGCAACTGCTATGGGTGCTGAGGTCCTGCTTTCCAGGAAGTGGCTGGGCATCACCTGCTGATGGGAAGTAGTGAATGAATTCCTCTTTGTGCTTTGCATCTGCATGCAGCTTTTGCTTTTCTTATTAAGCTGCCATTATCTCAACACATGAGCTTTTCCATCTTATTTTCTCTCCCTGTCCTGTTGAGGAGGAGGAGGAGTGAAAGAGCAACTGTGTGGGGGTCTGGCAGCCAGACAAGGTCAACCCACCACAAGGGCACATATCTTACTTTCAGTTTTTCAAATTGTTTTGTTGCTTTTTTTTGCAGGTATAGTGAAATCAGTAAAGGAAATTTATGTAATTTGGCTGTGTTTTGGATTTGGGACTTTAAATAAACTAAACTAGATTTCCAAATCTTTTTGACATTCACCTTTGTTCTTTGCAAGTCAAAACTGTTATACCTTGTTGAGCTATCCCTAATTCTATTAATTTAAGGACTGTCTGCTCCAGGTCACAAAAGAAATTGCGATTTACAATGTTAGCTAACTAATTGGCTTGGTTCAGACAGGAATGTCAATCCTCATTTTGCTTCTAAGGACATTAAGTGATATGCTAAGATACTTAATCCAGATCTACAAAATTTCTCAGATATTCAACTAAGTCTGCAAAGTGGCATATTGTCTGTCTACATTACACACCCCTTCCACTTAGATTATGCAACACAGGGACTGGACATTGTGGTTCTACTACTATTTTCTGCAGGTGCTGCTCTTTCCCTGTGCTCATTGTCTCACTCATTTATTATTTTTTTTTCCCCTTTCAGAAGAGAGTACTCAGAAGGCACTACTGAGTTTCCACATGTAATGGCACAGTTGTGTTCATGATATTGCCAAAAGGACAATAATTTAACCCAAGAGATATTGACATTTTCCATGGCATATACACTTTGAAATTCCCAGTAAAGATCTTCAGAGTGCCACTAAAACTTTCTTGTTGTGCACCAGGATCCCCAGGAAATTTTCGGCAGAGCTGCCCCCACCCGGTCAGACCCCAGCCTGTACTTCTACTTGAGGTTATTCAGTCCTAGGTGCAGGACTTCACATTTATCATTGTTAAAACTCATGCATTTCTTGGTGGCCCAGTCTTTTAGCTTACATGTCAAGGTTTTGGTGGCTTCTATGAGAAGACAGCAGAAGCTGCAGTGATGTCAAACAGAGCTAGTTCCAAATGACTCCAAGACAGATCCACCACTGGCCAAAGCTGAGCCAGTCAACGACATTGGTAGCACCTCTATGAGAACATATTTAAGAAAGGGTGAAAATGTTGTTCAGCAGCTGTGAGAGGGGAGTGAAAAAATGTGAGAGAAACAACTATGCAGACACCAAGGTCAGTGAAAAAGGAGGGTGAGGAATGGCTCCAATTACTGGAGCAAAGATTTCCTTGTAGCCCATAGAGAAGTCCATAGTGACACAGGTTGTTCCTCTGCAGACCATGGAAGATCACAGCAGAGCACATATCCACACTGCAGACTGTGGAGGACCCCATTCTGCAGCAGGTGGACATGTCCTGAGGAAATCTGTAACCCATGGGGACCCCATGCTGGAACAGGCTTCTGGCAGGAGCTGTGGCCTATGAGGGACTAATGCTGGAGCAGTCTTTCCTGAAAGTGTGTACTCCATGGAAAGGACCCATATTAGAGCAGTTCTATTCGGAGCACTGGAACAGGCTGTCCAGAGAGGTTGTGGAGTCTCCTTCACTGGAGACATTCAAAACCCGCCTGGATGTGTTCCTGTGTGATGTACTCTAGGTGACCCTGCTCTGGCAGGGGGGTTGGACTAGATGATCCTTCGAGGTCCCTTCCAACCCTAGAATTCTGTGATTCTGTGATTCTTGAAGAACTGTAGCCTCTTGGAAGGACCTTACAGTCCTAAAGATCAAACACTCTTGTGTTTTCCCAGCAGATAAATAATGTAGTGGAACAAAGAAAAAGAAGAGTTGTAAAAGTAAACAGGAGCTGAATATGTGATAAGGAGGAAAGAAAAACAGTCTTGAGGCATCAAAGCTAGGTGTGGACAGTGTGTGATCAGCAATTGTATTGGACAAGAGGCGTGTGAGATGGTAGGGGATTGGACAGAGATATGGTGGAAGTAATAACAAAATAGTCACTTACTGAAAGTGGAGAAATAGCAAGAATTATAAACATCCTGATAGTAATGTATAAAAAGCACAGCTGCAAAATAAAACTTGTCTCACTTGTTGTCTCACTTGCTCCACAAGCTGAGTCTGTGCCTTCATATGCTACAAAAAAAAAATATTTTGTTTTTCACTTGGCTTTAGTGCTTTGTTTTAAGTTACATTGACATTAGTCTTTTCTAAGTCTGTTTCTTAAGAGACAAAGCAGTCTCTTAAATTCAATTGTGACTACAAAGTTTCTTTGACTCAAGTAGTTGACTAGTTACCTGGGGAGATCCACCTAGATATCACAGTCATGAGTCCTAATGTAAGTCTGCATATTTACAAAGAATATACAAAGTCTTGCTCCATAAACACAAGAGAATACCACAGCTCACAACACTTTTCTTGTCTGCAGTCTTGATGGCATTTCAGACCCTGACTTAAAGGCTTTCTCTCTAACCTGTTTTCAGGGTTCTGTCTCATTATTTTTCTTATTATTTCTCTTATTATTATAGGTCACTATTCCCATGTATGCACATGGCCTTTTGTACTTCTCTCTGGTTTCTGACTTTTCTTGGCTGTTTCACTTGAAGTCAGTTCTCAAAAGAGTGACGGACCAATTCCACAGCCTTTGTAATTATACTTGGCATTTCATTTTGGACAGTGAGTTTGTGTCTGCGTTGTTTTTGTTCTTTTTTGTTCTTGTTGTTTGTTTTTTTTTGTTTATTTGTTTTTTGCTTGTTTGCTTGCTTTTTTTGTGTTTGTTTGTTTTTTAGATTCTCTTTTTCTTATATTTTAGCAAAAAATGAAGATTTTACAAATGACATTTTTGCTTTTAATACAATACGGTCTGTATAAAAACTTAATTTTTTGATACCTATGGGTATTAACCACTGTTTTCACACAGTAGTAAAACTCTTTTGTGACTTTTCCAAAAGGAAAAGCTGCAGGAAAAGAAAGAACTCCTGGAGGAATAATTATCTGGGATCATGTTTCTACAGCTCAACTTATGACCCTTGCAGCTGCTAAGTACCAGTTGATATACAAAACATCAGCCAAGGAATGTAAGTTATATTGTGATACACACAGAGAACAGAGAGAATGGACTCCTAGTGCATCTAAACAATGATTACTGAAGATCTACTCAGGCAGAATAATCTATTTCCAAGAAAAAGAGTGGCTTTCAGTACTTTGACATAAGTAACAACATGAGTAGATCATCTCCAACTAGGGTCTCCTAGAAGCTGTGTCGTACTTTATAATGTTGAATGAGGATCCAAACAAAATAGGTTGAAAAATGTTAGAGGTTATATTAATATATACATGCTTTTTATTTGTTAGTGTACTACATAACCTTCATTGCCTTTTTGAAGTGTATGTGGTTGCCATTTTAGTTATCCTTCATATAGTTCCTACTGCAGCTGAACCTGAACATTTACTGTACATATAGCTCATGAAAAACAAAAACAAAAAATGGAAAGCTAGCAATGAGAATACTGAGTAACAACATCTCTTGAGATACTAAAAGCATGTACTCAATCCAAATCAAACTCATTATTTCTTCCAGCATTTTAGAAGCATGTATACAGACATACAGATAAATATACACACATATATGTTTTCTCTGTGACTAATTTAGCTCTTGATGCTCATTAAGTTTTGCAGTTTTCTCTTTTTGGTGCTTGGTCAGCTGGAAATACACAAAAGAATAGTCCACAAGGAGAAGCTAGACTTGAAAGCAAACTATTGTCAAGGTACACAGGAAATCCATTAGAATGAAGGAAGTTTCAAATGCAGTTTCCGTGCAGTTGCAACATTACAGTCAAATATTGACATCAATGTCCAGAGCCTGAATGAAGCCCTGGAAAACCAGGAAGAAATCACAGAAACACTTTTGTCTTCTTAGCTCACCTATCATATTATCTGATGACCTCCAGATCTAGCAAGTGGACAATAGCTTTCAGCATATCTGTATCTATGTACCTCCATTCACAGATTACACTTTTACAATATGTTTTAATATTTTCTTACAATACTAGAAGACAGTGTGGGATAAAGAGACACACAGGTGAAATGAGAATCTCCGATGTGGGGTGGAGTAGCTTTATGAACTGGTAGATGCTGAGGGCTGGCTGGCTAGAAAGAAGCTTTGCAGAAGAAAGCCTGGAAGTCCTGGTGGACAGGTTGAACTTGAGACTGCAATGTGTGCTTGCAGTCACGACAGCCAACACCTTGGCCCGCACTAGGAAGAACGTCTTCATCAGGTTGAGGGAGGTGATCCTTACATTCTCGTCATCTCTGGTGAGGTCACATCTGGATTTCTGGGTCCAGTTCTAGGCTCTCCAGTACAAGAAGGCAGCCTACTTTAGGTAATGTCATCTTGGGCAGCCGTGTCAGGCTAGGAGTTAGACTGGTTTATATATACACACATTGATTCTGTGATTAAGTGATTCTGTGAAGGGAGATAAGGATGTACTTGAGTAGATCCAGTAAAGGGTCGTGAAGGTGTTTTAATTGGAGAGTTTGATGTATGAGAAGAGGTCGGGAATGTTCAGACTGAAGAAGAGAAGGCTCTTACTCATATCTATGAATACCTGCAGGGAGGGGGAGACACAGACACACACATTAAAGTGATGGAGCCAGAAATTTTTAGGTAGTAACCGGTGACAGGAAAACAGGCAGTGCACACAGATTGCTATGCAAGACATTACTTTTATATATAAGAAAAACTTTTTTACTGTAAGGGTGATTGAACAGGTTGCCCAGAGGGGCTGTGGCATCTCCATTCCTGCCAACCTGATTAGACATCGCCCTGAGCAATGTGCTCTAATTGACTCTGCTTTGAGAAGAGGGCTTGGACTAGATCTGCAGAGACACCTTCCAACCTCAACCATCCTGGGATTCTGTGCTGTTGTGATGGGAGTAGAGTAAAAGGAAATAGAAAACCCAGGGAGTCCTTCTGTAAATGAAAAAAATGGGACTGTGTAATGCATAGAGAAGATACAGACTTATTAGGGAACTGTGGCATAGGGATAGAGAAGGTTTCAGTTAAATTCACAGACAGGGAGAGGCAGTTTTATTAGAGGAATGAATAAGGATAGGTGAAAACAAATACAGGGGTCTAGAACAGGTGAAAGGTATGGTGTATGCCAAGAATCTAGCATGAACACATTGGAGGAGTACCTGCAATTTTAGGCAGGAGGAAAGGAGGTGTTCAGAGTGTTATTTAGTTCTTAAAATGTAGGAGGTAGGCAGTGAGGTAGCATATAGGTGTCTTGAGAATCCAGCAGAAGAATGTGGGGAATCTCTGTGAAGTGTTTTGGTTTCAGCCTCACAAAGACAATGGTTATAGGTGAGTATCAGAATATTAGCCAGCTTGGCCTTACTGACCCATCTTAAACAGAGGAGGATCATGATAAGAAGGAGAACAAGTTAGGGTATGGGTTTACAGGCTAGACAGAATGAAGGCAGCAGACTTCATTCACAGATAAAGAGCTACTGAGTGCTAGGCAGGCAGAGGATATAGGCAACAGACGCAGAAACAGACCAGATGGATTAACAGGTGGTGTGGGCACAGCACAAGAAAAAGATGAGTAGAATACTGATAGAAGGAAAAAATATGACCAGATTCAGTAAAAGTCAGCTGAATTTCAGTTCACGGTACTAAATTTTAGAAAGTAGAATCAGAAATCCATATGGAACTTTTGCTGTTGATCCAGGACAGTTGCCAAGATCTGATTCAATACAAGGCAAGCAGTAGATGACACAAGATTCAATGGTTTGGTTTATGAAAAATCTTGATAACTGCTTAGGTTTAGTCTAGACTTAGAAAGACCCTTCAATCTGCTCTGTGTGAGTTTAGGACAGTAACTTCCCAGAGCTGCCATGTAGTGAAGGACATAGGATTTTAGGATAGACACAGGCTCAATTATTACTGCTTCCTCTACAGAATTAGTAAGTAATAGTGTACAATAAGCTTTTCATCTAAACACTGATCTAACACCTTTACAAAATGAAATATAGATTAACTATAAAGCCTGTTAATGTTATGCAGTCAAGGAAGGCTGAAAGTGTTTTAGATGGACTTCCCCTCTCCCCCACCAAATTAAAAATCACCAGTTCCTGCAGGACAGACAAGAAGATGAAAGAAAGACAGAAAAGATAATTGTATGTAGACAATTAGCACCATTTTCAATTAGAAGCTAAAGCTGGTAGCAGTTTTTTCCCAAGGGGTGAATTTTCAGCCAGCTGTGCTCTAGGACAAATGATAGTTTACTGATTCATGTGAGTAGCCCTTTTTAAGTCATTGTTTGTGCAGTCCCATTTAACAAAATTTTCCACTGAGTCAGGATGTAATTCCACAAACAGTAATAATTTCTGGCACTTTGATTGTCTTAATGGAGGTGTGTATAGGAATATAATGTTTTGCTTGCTGATGGCAATCTTGAGTTTTATTGTATTGATTTTTTTTATCTTGTATTTTCCTCTTTTTCTACTATAACTCACATTATTCTGTGTTGTATAAAGGCAAGAAATTCCAGACAGGAAGAGTGAAATTAGTTTAGTCACCAACAGTGTATTTTGGTATATCTGTATATCAGGAACATCTCATTTTTTGGTCTTATATTTGGGGAATTTGAAATATGTTTTTTTTCTTCTCTTTGTTTTTCCTTTTTTGTATTGATGATGGTGCTTAAGTACATGATCTAATTTGCTAAACTTATTTATGTATAGAAAAACATAACGGTGCAAAGCTTACACCTTATGGTGTAAAACTACTTGGGAAAAAACTCCTCTGTGGGATATTATGATATATAATGTGGTATTGGTCTCTGTGTGTGCTGTTGTTTCATGCTTCTCAATGAAAGACATCTTGATGCCTGCTATTGTGACATAGTGTAGATAGTGGGTTTAAAACCGTTTACGGTTTTTGAATAACCAAAATATTTTGGATGCTGGTTAGATCCTTATAAAATAAATGTAAGCCTATTAAATACAGAAGTTTTCTTAGCTATTTGTTAAAGAAACCTCAAATAGTGTTCAGTGGCAGCTGAAGATCCACAGACTATGACTTGAAGACCACAAGTATAACATGACCTTTAAACTAATATGCTTATATCAGTCTATGTACATGTCATTTTTCATACCCATATCCTAAGTAGTTATCAAAGATAACCCTGTGGCTGTCTATAGGCTCAATGATAATTTTACCATTTGAATGCAAGTTACTGAAAATCAAGAATATGTCTACATGTCCTTTCTCATACAGCATGACATCTGCTGAGAAATATTCAGATGAAACATCTTTTGTATTATGAAATACTGATTGAGTAAAATAAAATATTTTATGGGCAGAAATAGGTTTACTCCATATTTCAAAAAGAAAATAAATATTTTGGTTTGATTTTGTCATCTCAGCTGAAATAAAATAGTCTGAACCAATGCTTCAGTCTTATTGAAATAAAATGTTTTCATAATTTGCCATATGAAATGTGGATGATCTTGTATTTTTTCACTGAAAATATTTTATTTTTCAAAGTTATATGTGAGTTAGTATATAGCATATAATAATCTAAACTCTTATTTCTATTTCCAAATAACTTTTTGAAAATACTTTTCATTCCAGTTTGGAGTATCAAAGTTTAAAACAAACAGTTTTCCAGGGAAGAGAAACCAAACTGCCAATTTACAGAAACATAATATGTAGGGAAGAGAGACAAAGAGCATGCAAGTATACAGTCTTTTTTGTCCTGATCCTTTGTTTTTCTCTGCTTTTCCCTTACGAAGAGCTGCTTGTATTTCATCGGTGTTTCACTGCAGTTTCTCTTTCTTTACATGACCAGCTTATTATTTTTTCCTTTCTGTTTTGTTATTTTGTCCTTATCAGAACATTTTTTTCCTATTGTCTCAGTTTTTGGTATCTGAAACATCTTTTTCCTCCCCACAGTACTGACTGACTGCTTTGGGATGGACAGTAACTCCATAAAACTCTGTAGAAAAGCTGTGGTTAAAGCTCTAAGCCTCACCATATTGTTGTTGTTACAGCTGTAGTTACAGCTATCTATCTAAGACTGAAGTTACGGTAACTTTCATTAAGAAATCACATTTGATTTATTTTTATATCTCCTCTGTGATTTTATTGTTACTATCTTAATTATCTCACGACATTTACTCTCAAATCACATATGTTTTTTTCTTCAAATTTACTTGAACTATTTAAAGAGAGATTTGGCCTATTAATAAACAATATGTCTCAGCCCAGCAACCTATGGAAAGGTTTTTTTTTTCCCAGGGTGATTAGCAGGTTTTCAGGTAGCAGTTAGTCCTGCTATTTGTACTGTCCTGGTGATAGATGAGGGCAATTCACAAAAACTAGTTCATAGACTGTAACAGATAATACCCTTAGTGTCGGGAAATGGTCTTTTTCCTGAGGGTGGTTCAGGGTTCAGTGTCTCCTCCAGACTTTGCCATGTCTCTCACTTTACCTCCATCCTTTCTTCTCTGACAGTAGAGGATGCACAGGCAGATTATCTGTGAAGCTCTCACTGTCTGTGCCTGAATCTGCGGGAAAACAACTACATTTGCTGAAGCCACTTTTACAAATTTCTTAGGCTCACTAAGGTTTTTTGGGCCTATATAATTGTTTGTCGAACTACTATAGCTACTTAATGTAGTCTTACGTTTTCATACGGCAAATGAACATCAAATTCTTTAAGATCTGACTATACATCATGTCTATACTTATAAATTATGTTCATTTACAGGCATCTACAATTTATGTTCTACAGTGTTTTGCTACTCTTTAGATTAAGTTTTTTATCCATATTATCATATATTATTATGTAATGTATGTACAATTATGTATTATTAAATTATATTAGTAAAAAAAAGGAAGGGGTGGGAGACAGAGCAGGATCAAGCAGGTTCATTTAAGCAGTACAAGCAGCATAATCAGTTGATTAAGTGATTAAATGTAGCAGCCCCATTACATGAAAAAGTCATTCATCTACATGTGGAGCCTAGGTACTTCTGGAGTCTGCTGTCTGGTAAGTCATTCCAATAGGAAAAAATGGCTTTTTACAACATTTCAACTGTGTTCAGTTTCGGGCCCCTCACTTCAAAAAAGACATCAAGGTGCTGGAGCATGTCCAGAGAAGGACAACAAAGCTGGTGAAGGGACTGGGAAACATGTCTTATGGGGAACGACTGAGGGAGTTGGGGTTGTTCAGTCTGGAGGAGGCTCAGGGGGGACCTCATCATTCTCTGCAACTACTTGAAAGGAGGTTGCAGTGGGGTGGGGGTCGATCTCTTCTACTGTGCCCATCGTGAAAGGACAAGAGGAAACGGCTTTAAATTGCAGCAGGGGAGATTCAGATTGGACATTAGGAAAATTTTTTCACTGTAAGGGTGATTGGGTATTGGAATAGGTTATCCAGGGCAGTGGTGGAGTCACCACCCCTGGAGGTGTTCAAGAGGCATCTGGATGTGACAGTGGGTGGTGATGACAGGTTTAGTGGTGATGTAGGTAGATGGTTGGACTGGATGATCTTGAAGGTCTCTTCCAATCTTAATGACTCTATAATTATATGATTCTGTGATTCTATGAGTCTATGATTCTATAACTCATCACTGAAACTTGAACACATAGATCTGGGATTGGGCTGTATAGCCAACTTCTATGTCAAATATACTAGCTGTGCTTTATGCTTGAATTTCCTGTTTCCAAGGGAAGACCTTTGGCCCTTTCCAGTCACTTAGTCAGGGAAGAGCTTCAGATCACCCCTGCTGCATTTGTGGCATCATATGAGTTAGCCTCAGCAATTTTTAGAGCTGTGCTGGCCACTCACTGCTAGAGCAGAGAATACTGAATCACAGACTAATGCAGAAATTGAGAATTATGTATTTCTGTAGAAAGGTGAAATATGCCAGTTGAAAATATATGGAGTGTAAAATGGACATGAATATAGGTCTCATCAAAAGTTTTTTACTATATTGACAATACTAATTTACACATATTTATTAATATTTCTTCAATATATGTTTTAGTCTATTAAAGTAAAATATTATTTTTCTATTATACATACACATATATACCTATTATAAATATTTAAGTTGATATATGTCATCATGTGTATGTTGACTTAATTACTGGCACTACATTTATGAGAAACAAGTCCCTTGAAATTATTTGGTTCCAGAATTTTTCAGTTTGTACCAGCAAAAATAATAACATATGGTTGTTATTATTATTAATAAATTCTATATAAAATGATACAATCTTTATAATACTATAAATAACAGCTCTCAGTCCTGCCCCAGTGATGCTGCAGCAGGATTGGTCTCCAGATCCCAACAGCCCTGCCTTGCTCAGCCATGGGTCCTGCTGAACTGGGGCTATCCAAGGAGTCACCTCCCTTCCTGGCCTTGGCCTGTCCTTGTCATCACGAAGGTGCCTGCTGCCTGAGACTGGGACTGCCCTGCTGCCTCCCAGCTGCCCTGCTCTCTGCTGCAGTGGTGGGACCAGCTCTGGCTGCCAAGACCTGCTCTGATGGAGCCATGGGGAGCCCCCATCGCCTCCATGGGGTCCTGACTGCCATGACTCTGCCTCTGAGTGCAGAGTTGAATGATACTATCAGAACTATCTGCCCAGAGTCATGTTTGAACACTACTAAAATAAGTTTAAAATGAAAGCAGTAATGTGCCCATCAAAGAATATACTCAACTCAAATTGTGTTCATTTGACTTATTTGTATTACCCTTTCATTCTGACATTCACCAATGAGACTAGTAAAGTGGCATTCATTGTTTCTAATGTGGACATCAAACATGAGCTCTCTAGAAGTGAGGGAAGAGTTTCTGTTGGAGACATTCTGATTTACCTGCAGGCTCCGTGCCTGGCTTTGTGTTTGTGAAGATCTGTCACTGGAGAGATCTGCCAATATGTGCCCTATTACAAGTCTCCCAGGCATTTCCCAGGTCAGAAATGTTCTTACAAAATGAGTACTTCTCCCTTTTGACCCTTTATACATCAGAATACAGGCAAGGTTGTGACACAAAGCTGATTTATACGCTCCACTAGCTTTTGTGTCAAAGTGTTGGGGAACCTAGGATGCCCACATTCATAGCTATAGGGCAGCCCAGACTGAAGGCTCTTTTGGGTATCCCAGATCTCATGCATGGAACTGGGAATTTGGCCAGCCTGAAGTTTATGATTCCTCAGTCTGGACCCAGGAAATGTTAGAATGCCAACTGTAGTAACTTGGGTGTGAAATTCTGAAAGGATGAATATGCTCATTTCACAAAACTGATAACTGCATTACTTTAGAGAACAGCTAGTTTGGACATGTAAATACTGTTGTAAGTAAGAACAAATGTGGGTAACTGTTATGGTTTAAAAGATAACTAAAAGAGGAAACAAAGCTTTTTTATTAAAGTGATACATGTGCACAAGTCTAAACTTAGGCAATAATGCACTGCTAAGAAGATGTGGCACTACTCAGAAATGTGGACTCCCTGGAGACAGTCGCAGCTGACAATTCCTGTGTTGTAGAGAGAAAGAACAACACTTACAAAGACCAAATCAGCAGTACACTGGAGAGATGTTGAGACTGGGGTGATGAGATAATCATAGCAAAAGACCTTTGGGGCTGACTACTGATTCAGATTGGACAGTAACTAAGAAGATAGGGGTACCCTTGGTGTTAATTCTGACTGTCATGAGGGAAAAAGAGAGACATCACAGTTAGCTGGTTCCATCATCATTTTCAAGATAATAGAAATAACTCACAGGTCACTAAAATTTACCTAAATGTTTCTGTAATAAAGGAGGTTATGCTTACTTTTTGCCCTGGAGATGTAGCATTTCTGAGCTGGTAGACACAGCTCGAAAGATGAATATTTAGTGAATTGATTGAAGCTTTTGTTATAGTTATTTCATGGCCATGAATAATATTTCAGACAAGAAGATTTTGAAAAGGTGAGACCTAGAATTTTCCATTTTTACAAGGTTCTTTTGAATGACCATTACCAATACGTATTTAACAGTATGACAGAATTGTCAATGTTGTGGACAATTTGTAGCAAAGGAGCATTCTACAAACAAAAGGAAATAACACCTGTATCTACATGGTGCATAGATGTTCCTATAAATAAACTCTGATTTTAAACTCTGGTTATTGTACTTATCCTGGTAGGATGATGAAGATTTGTGTAGGTGCCCTCAAAATATAGGCTGAATGACCTCATTGCCAACACTTCCCCACAAAAACTAGGTGTGAATTCAATTTTAAGGAAAGCTAACAATTTTAATTCTGTTTTAAAGTTCTGTTTTAAAGCAAATTCTTACCTGGCAGATGGGTAATTTTGTCTTCACTTACATCTGTTGAGGTGCAAAGTAATTTTCACTCCACAGTGCAAGTTATCCCTTTTTGTAACAGAAATTGTAACAGTAAGATATAAATTTATTTCTATGCTAGGACAATGCTTTTACTGAATGTAGAAATATATTAGAGTCTGCAAATACAGAGCTGTTTTGAATTTGTGCTATTCTAATACTAAATATACCCAGAGGATAAAAATACCTAAATTTGTACAGATGGCTGAATGTTTAATATTTTTTACTTTTCCTTAGAAAGAAATTGTACTTTTTTATATTATTATATCGATGTTACTTATTATAGTTACTTTTAGATGAAGCTAATTGCTTCTGGAATTAATCATGCCATTGATACTATGCAGAAAGGTAACTTTCTCTTAGAAAAGGTTATTAGTTACGATTAATTGTATTTTTGTGACATGCACTCTGTCATAAGGTATTATTACTAAAATGTGATATTTTTTACATCAGGAAGATTTACTATGTGTAGGCATTCCAAATTATTTGCTTTTCTGCTTCAAAATGTGCCTTGTCTACTTCTCAGTTACACAGTTTAACATTAAAAAAATGAAATTTCAAATTTTCAGTTGCACTATTAGAAAGGCTAAAAATTTTTTTCTCAGTGATAATAATAAAAATTGACCTAATTTCACAAGTAATTAATTTATGCAAGCAATGTTCTGAGAATAATTGGTTTTAATATAGATTTATTTATTGTCATATATTTTTCATAGTGGTATGGTGTTGAAAACAATATTAAAAGAAATTCAAAACAAAATCAAATGATGAAAAAATGAAATAAGAAAGCATAAATATTTTTAATCTGTAAATAATTTGGCCTTATAATAACCATAAATTAAAAGTACATCAGTAGTTTTGTACATTAATATTAATTAGAAGAACAGAAATTTGATAGATGTAAAAGAACTCCCAGGAAAATTACACTAGCATAGCCAAAGTTGTATGTTTTCTCAGAGGAAAAATTCACTTTATAGCCCTGACAACATAGCTGGCACAGATAAACAATAGTTTTTTTATAAATAGAAACAGATTTTAGTAACACAGATGCCAGTGAAAATCAGTTGTAATTTTACCTAAGTCAATGAACATATATTTTTTCTATCAGAATCTCAGAATCACAGAATCAGAGAATCCTAGGGGTTGGAAGGGACCTTGAAAGATCATCTAGTCCAACCCCCCTGCCAGAGCAGGGTCACCTAGAGTACATCACACAGGAACGCATCCAGGCGGGGTTTGAATGTCTCCAGCGAAGGAGACTCCACAACCTCTCTGGGCAGCCTGTTCCAGTGCTCTGTCACTCTCACAGTGAAAAAGTTTCTCCTTATATTCACATGGAACCTCCTATGCTCCAGTTTGCAACCATTGCCCCTTGTCCTATCATCGGTCATTACTGAAAAAAGCCTGGCTCCATCATCCTGACACTCACCCTTTACATATTTGTAACCATGGATGAGGTCACCCCTCAGTCTCCTTTTCTCCAAGCTAAAGAGACCCAGCTCCCTCAGCCTTTCCTCATAAGGGAGATGTTCCACTCCCTTAATCATCTTAGTGGCTCTGCGCTGGACTCTCTCAAGCAGTTCCATGTCCTTCTTGAACTGTGGGGCCCAGAACTGGACACAATACTCCAGATGTGGCCTCACCAAGGCAGAATAGAGGGGGAGGAGAACCTCTCTCGACCTACTAACCACCCCCCTTCTAATGCACCCCAGGATGCCATTGGCCTTCTTGGCCACAAGGGCACATTGCTGGCTCATGGTCATCCTCCTGTCCACCAGGACCCCCAGGTCCCTTTCTCCTGCACTGCTCTCCAGCAGGTCAGCCCCCAGCCTGTACTGGTACACGGTGTTGTTCTTCCCCAGATGCAAAACTCTGCACTTGCCCTTGTTGAATTTCATTAAGTTTCTCCCCGCCCAACTCTCCAGCCTATCAAGGTCTCGCTGAATGGCAGCAGAACCCTCTGGTGTGTCAGCCACTCCTCCCAGTTTAGTGTCATCTGCAAACTTGCTGAGGGTACATTCTGTACCCTCATCCAGGTCGTTGATGAGGATATTGAACAACACTGGTCCCAGTACTGACCCCTGAGGGACTCCACTAGTTACAGACCTCCAACTAGATTCTGTCCCATTGACTACAACTCTCTGACTTCTTCCCTTTAACCAGTTCTTGATCCACATCACTACCTGATCACCAAACCCATACTTTATCAGCTTATCTACGAGGATGCTGTGGGAGACAGTGTCAAATGCTCTACTGAAATACGAGATCTTCAAATAAAACTGTGCCAGTTCTAAAGAATCATGCAATATTATGTCTGTCTTTGATTTATTGTTTTTTGCTGTTGGAACTTATTTTGAACTGGATCAATCCTGTCAACAATTGTCTTATTCTTTATAGGTTCTGTAAATAATCAAATCTAAATACACTTGTATTTACCTACCTTGTCATATATAGCTGGTTAGCAATCTATTTCTGGTGAGTAATAAAGAAAAAAGACGTACTTTCAAGGACTTCTATTTGATTTGTATTTGCTGCTGCCTTTGGCTCCAGTGCAGCAAAACATTCAAACATGTTTCATTGCCTTCCTGAATTGAGGCCCTAAAAATAGTTTTCCACTTTTGAAGTCATCTGAAAGAGAAGCTTAGGAAGTTTTCTTTTCCTTTTTTGCTCCCAATCACAAGTCCAAATATTCTCTGTTCATGTTAGTAGATTCATGCAATTAAAATGCATGAAACACATATTTGGATCTCTTAAATTTGGCCAAATAAAAAATGCATATCCACAGTTAAAATTACTTCCTAAAAATTCCCTTTAAATTTCATTTCACTCTTGTATTTTTCTCTGAGGTTTTTAAAAATATGAACTCTCCTTCATTAAGGAAAGTTTTCTTGAGGACACTTCCACAGTAGTACATATTTTGGCTATGTTCTGTCTGACAAAAAGGGTGGGCTGATGAATGAATGTTTAAAAAACACTGAGGATCTGAAAATGTTTTCAGTTTGCAATGCAATTCTGAATGCAACCTTAATAGCAACTGTTGGTAGTGCTTTGTCTATAAGATACAATATTTACACCCATTTCTGCTACTGTGTACCAAAAGTACCTATTTCTTTCAGAAACGTAGTTTATTTCAGTGTGTTTTTGTTTCACAGTGCAGAACTTCAAATTTTTTTTCCACATGATAGCCTGAAATAGGTAATGCAGTTGAAGAATATGTATTTATTTTTTTATGAAGAATTTGATATTCCTTGCAGAAAAAGTATGATGGTGGCAAATTGGAGAGCTCCACCAACATGAAATCGCTTCTCTTCAGCCAGGGTCAGTGGTGTGTGTAGTAAACAATTTTTGAATCTTCCTGTGCAAATTGTGGTCAGATTATAAAGCATTTAATCAAAGAAAGAATCAAGACCAATAGCATAGCTCACATCTTTTATAGAATTGCATTCTATATGCCCTGAATGTGAGTGCCTGCAATTGGACATATATGCTTCTACAAAGCTTATATTTTTGAGACATACTGTCAAGCTGAAACTCCTGAAATTGATTTTGCATTATGCTTCCTTTAAAGAATAAAGTGGGTTCTTGCAAAACTGGTTGCTAGTATGTCATCATTTTGTTCTGAAATACTTAAATTGTTAGAACTGGATAGCTGGTCCCACCATGACATTCCTTCACAGGCTTTTTCTCATATACTACCAATCTACTAGGGAGACATTCAGACTTACAACACCCCTATTCATGTGGGGTGAGGAAAATGAAAAAAGGAGTAGTGTTACTGAAGTACATTTGAAGACCACTCTGCTCTACAAATCCTGAACATCAGCTGAAATTAGTGGTAATGATAACGTCAATAATCAAGCCATACAGTACTTGATTTGTAGTATGATTGTTGCATGAACCTGGATTGCTTATCATAGCCTTTCAGTAAAGGATGAAATGACAAAATGAATACTTATGTAACAAATTTCTTTTTTTTTTTTTTTTAGTTTATAATTTGTATGCAATCTGGCTCTTCCCAGAATAGATGTAAGTTCTCAGTTCAGTAACATGGTAAGTAACTTACCCAAATTGATAAAAAAGGGGAAAAAAACACAACAAAAATCTGTTTCTTTTTTGCAACATTTTAATTTTTTTTTTTAAGAATTCTGTTTTAAAGTGCAGAAATTTGGAATGGAAGTATATTATGTTCATGTGCATGCACTTTTTGAACAGAATAATTTACAAAACTTTTAGTCTATAAAAAGTTTCCACAGAAAAAAACCACAACCCTGCAAAATAAAAGAATGTCAGTTTTAAATATCACTTCTAAGTATTTTATGTGTTCACTACAATTTTCTTCAAGTTTTAGTTGAAGACATTTCAAATCAGATTTTTTAACAAGTCCTTCTGTTATTATTTTCATCAAATTGTCCATGTCAAATTAAACAAAGTGACATGAAGAGCCAAAAGAGCCAAATTCAACTTAAATATATTACAGACAGAGAACGAGTGAAACCATATGCAAATGTAGGGCTTAGTACTGTAATACACACAATAACATTTTGTCAGCTAAAGGGAAACTTCAGTTTAGCTGTAAATAACACCTGTGGCTCAAAAGGTAACACAATTAGGGTGAGAGGCACAAGGCATTTAAGCCATTACCATTACTCAGTGTTTTCACTTCCTGGGGGAGTTCTTACAATATTTTGCACAATTTAAAAGAGAATTTTTTTCTTATTTTATGAAAATATTTTGCATAATCATGATAACCTTTCATTCTTCAGAAATTTACATTAAACCAAAATTATTAGTAACCATTCCTCTTAGGACTGCAACACAGAAATCTGAAAAACTTTAAAGGTTTACTTCCTCCTGAGTTTAACAAGCTGACACTTCTCATGTCATTTTTGTAGTGAAACAAGTTAGTTAATATGAGATTTTTACTACTAATTGGACATTTAAATTGATAAACTGCAGCTAACCTCTTTCTGAGCTGGCTTCCCTCCCCTGAGCTGCTCCTTGCTCTGTCTCAAAGCGCTTGTGAAATTGAGTAGCTGTCACTGTTATGCCAAGATGTGGGTGTTCCTGCAGAGATTAAGTCATGGTTTTTTTGGAAGACAAAGGCAAAAGAAAATGTTGCAAGCTATATAAAGCAGCGAGCTGCTTCTGAGTGGCAACATGATGTTTTAAAAAAAATTAGCATTAAAAATTTTTAAAAGACTCAATAATGATAATAATAATAATAATGATAATAATAATAATGTTAACAACAACAACAACCACCACTACCATCCTCATCAACATTATCTCTTGGAAAAATGGGGATTTAGGGAGGACTTCCAAGTCTTACAGTTGTATAAAACTTCTTGCAGACATTCATGGTAAGACCCAAGCACCAAGTTCAAGCTGTTTTTGAGTGGAATTTGAAGACTAATATGAAGATTTTACAGCCTTAAAAAATAACCTTCCAGAGGAAACCTAGGACATACTATATATGCATGCCACATCTCTCTTTGAGCACAATCTTTGTGATGTCAAGTTTTTTTTACTTTGCCTTTGCCAGTTTCTTATAAAATCTCCTGAAACAAGGCTAATAGGAATGGATTTTTTGATTGCAACTTAGTCCTTATATTGTGGGGAGCAAAGCAAACCAAAACAAACAGGATTCCTCTAAGTCTCTTGATATGTACAATCTGTTTGGATTGTGATTTATGCAGTATTGAAATGTTACTCCTCTTTTCAGAAATCTAAATGCAAAATCTTAGGCTACAAGGACAACAAATATTCTCTGGCATACTACAGGAAGCTCTGTCTGCCAATCAACTATATTAATTATTTATATGTCAAAAATTTCTTTAGTACTGTAAATCATAAAAAAATGCAACAATATGTATTAAACATTTTCTGCTGATATATCTTTTATGGTCTAGATTTACCTGTTCTACTGTATTCAGTTAAATCAATCAGAGAAATAGAAGTTTTTGATGTAAGAGGTGAGAAGGACTTATGAGTGATTAGATGCATGTTCATTTAGAAAATTCTATTGCTGAGGTATTGTGTATCTTGTTATAAAATTATAATAGTAGAATTGGATAATATATTAAATTATTTTTTCATAATTTCTTCATCAGAACTGGTCTTATTTGTGTCAGCTGTGGTCTCAGTTAAAGTTGAAGACATATCTGCTAATTATTTTTTCAAAAAGAATATCTATGTGTAATATTTTCATCCCAAATATCCTGATATAATTAGTCTAGTGATACAGGCTTTCCTTCATATCCCACTTTAGCTAATTGTCTCAAGCTGTTATCTAAAGTCTTCCTCTTCAACACATTATTCTATGTTTAATATGATTATAGACTAATCAAAATTAATTTAGATCTGTTCTAAAACATCTTAGCTTATCTCTAAATAAAGATTTTAACTATAGATAAAGACCAGAAGATTGTTTTAGCTGGAAATTGCTTGATTTGTATTTTGCTTAGAGGATGGGGGGAAAAAAGGTTTTCTTTATTTCTGCCTTTATCATTGTTAGATCCTCCTAAGATTCAGAGCTTTGCACACAAACCCAAATGTAAAAGGAAGAAAATATTTAGAAACCCACGAATCCTTGTAGAGGATGTAAGCCACCTAACCTTGGTGAGTATTCAACTGCTGGCACTTGTCTTTTTGTTTGCTAGATCTCATTCTGTCACTCCATCTGAAACTGGTCCTGATAACCTTGAAGCAGTTGCAGCAGCAACTTGTGTCCTTGCTTGTGTACTTCTGTGACAGTTTCTTGCCAGGACTCTTGGGAAAGGTTTTGAACAGAAAATGAATAGGAAAGGCAATCTTCCCCTTTTCAATTTTTAGGGAAATACCTATTGATGCAGTCTACACTCATCACTTCCGCTGAACATTTCTGGATAACTTCAAGAGAATGACTTACAGTTTTATGTTAAGATAGAGTCTCACTTGCAAGTGGACTGGGCCCAATGCTAGTTGTACAGTTTGATCTTTCTACATTCAAATTTAAGGAATGTATTTCATCTTCGAAGTGTATATATAATGGAAAAATCTGACAGACAGGATGCTGGTAAAAGGGAAGTCAGTGTAATAATTCTGGGAATCAAAGCCAGCCTGAGCTCATTGGGGATTTATGTCTGCTGGCTCTTGATGATACTTCACATAGTTTCTTAAAGGTAATGGCATCCACTAGCATCAAAAAGACATGGTCTCATTATAATGCGTGTCTATAGATAGTTAAGATATGGGGCGACAGAAAAAAGAAAGAGCACTATATATTGCTAGGAAATGTAGAATTGCTCCTAAAGAACTCATGCCTGTATAATAAAGTGGACAAGGAAAAAAAAATAATTCCAAAACTACCGATAAAAGACAAAACAAAAAAAGAAAGTCTGTGATTAATTTTTGAGACTTAGGATGTAATTTTTTGTGCTATTTAGGTCTCATACCTTCTTTATTATTTTCTTTCTCATTCTTCTATACTTTTACTCAAGACACAAATAAAAAAATGTACTATAAAAGGAAGGATGATTGTCATAATCCAACACAGTTAACTCCAAGAAAAGTAAAACGAATTGAGTAAAAGTAAAAATATTTTCCTGTGATATCATTACAGATATTAAGCCTAAAGTTTAATTTAGCTATGGAAAGGTAATTTATTGTTGGGAAGTAGATCTGTGGAGGACTACTATGTGTCTGTCTTCTATATGCTGTATGTAATGTGACCTGAATTGCAGAACTGTAAGGACTACATTAATGCAGTTTTAAGCCATAGTCTTCCTTAGTTTGAATGCTAACATGAAGAGTAATACTTAATTCTTCAGTCATACTCATCGAGCTAATTTGGAGAGAGATTTATAAAATAAGACAAGAAGTGTTGGAAAAGCTAAATAGAAAGGATGAAGTGGTATATGACTGCGCTTATAATGCTGGTATCAAAAATACTGGTATATTGAAAAGTACTACTCTGCTCAAATTGAATTACAGAGAGCAGAGGAAATAAAAAATAAATTTTTCACTTATGAGCCCTTCTGAAATAGTCTTAAATAGAAAAGCTGGAGAGATTTGGTCTCTGAGAGGATACAGGGAGCCTTGATTACACCTTGAGGTGTAAACGGAATTTACATGATGGGATTCAAGCATGAGAAGACAGGAAGGTTACAGAAAGTAGTGTTTGGTTATTTGGAGAAAAAGGAAAAGATTTGGGTAGGACAAACCTTTGAATGTAGGGAGCTTAGAACTTCTGAGTAGCAATTAATTTCGTCTGTTTCACAGTTACTAAAAGACTTGCCATATAAAGAAGTAGTTTTATTTTAAAGGATAAATAGCAAAGAGAAATAAAAGATGGCTGTGTCACAGTTTAATGTTGGGTCAGCAATTAAACAAATGACAGATGCTCTCCATTACCCCTCTCCCTTCCCAGAAAGGGAAAAGAGAGAGAATAAGGGAGAGAGACTTATGGGTTGGAAACTAAACAACACAGGTTTAGTGATATATACAAATATGTACAAATACACACAAAACTAATATTGTGCTTCCCTCCCTTTGATAATGCTTATGTGACCCCCCAAGGCTAGTACAAGATACAAAGTTATACTCAGCTTCTGATAACAGTCATGAGCTGTGCGCTTCTAGCAGTGACGGCTGAGTGCCATCACTGTGATCACAACAGCTCTAGTGAGAAAATTGACAATCTCAGCTGAGCGGAGGAGTAGGCCTCTGGCACAGGATGACCAGTGGGACCCTCCCAGGACACCAGCCATAGATGAAGAAAAAAAAAACTTGTCCCCATGATCCTTCAGTTTTATACCAAGTATGGCACTTACGGGATGGAATACTTCATTTGGTCAATTTTGGGCCACCTGCCCAGTCTGTTCCTCCTCTCAGGAGGAGTGCAGTTGTGACCTCCCTTACTCCCCCTTTGTGATCTTAGTTCTGCATGCCCTTCTCTAACAGTAAGTATAAACATTGAGCATTATCAGTCCTAAAGGCAGATACTGACTGAAAAACATGCAGTTAATTTCATCAAGTACAGCTACTTAGAAGAGACTTAACTGAAAAGTAAAATTACTAAAAGAAAATTGGTTCTATACTGACTCAAACCAGGACAGGCTGAAATTAGAAGAATGGGTCAAGATGAGCTATTTTATAACCTCTGAGGGTTGTTAAGAAATGATACCAAGACAAGAATATTCTTAGGAACACATCTGATCAAAAGAACTACCATAGAGTTTAATAACAAACCTCTAAGATGGGTAAGAGAACTAAATAAGGAAGCTGTGGTACAATGCTGTTGAAATTATGATCAAGTGGCTGTCATCCTGGAAAAAAAAAAATGTGACTGTGGAATATGGTTGGAAATCCTGGGGTTTTTTCCTTCTTTTTATTTGTTCCTATTGCATAACTGATGTTATTTTTTTTTAACTGTACACTAACTTATATTAAAACTTCTGGGGGAAAGAAAAGAAAAGTTAACACACTGAACAGGCATTGTGAACATTGAACATGTGATCTTAAGTAATGACCTTCTGAATGAATCCAAAAAACATGCACCTAGGAGATTTAAGTGGTATACTAAGTATTTGTAAGAGCAAATTGAAAGTGGTAATTACACTGAAAGCTACTGTAACTCTTACGGGATCAATTGTCAAATACTGACTAACTTAAGAAAAATGAATGATAGGTACACAGACTCACGTGACTTCAATGATTTGCAGATAATTAAGGAACAAGTTAGAGGGTAGTGTGAGGAAAATAAAAGCTATTTATTTTACTTACATTGAGTGATATTTGAAGAGATGCAGGATGTAAATATTTTCTTTAGAGTTCAGTATCAGAAAAAAATATAAAAAAATTCCTTCCTTCCCCTCACTTATAAAATTTATCTGTTAAGAAGTGACACCTTTTAATTGAAATACTGATGAACTGCTCCTCCTTGTCATGTGAATAGGAAACCTCTCAGAGTAGCTTTGCCACTGCAGAAAGTGTCTTGAATGTTAAGGGACAAGAAATCTGATTGTTTTTCTCTATTATGTTTCCATTACGAAACTTTTTTAACAGGGTGGGTAGAGTTTCTTCCTTGTACGAAATGGAGGTCCCCAGTGTGGACATCAGTGACAGTAGATGGCAGAATACCAAAGACATCTACAACAGGAAATGTTAGGAATATCACATCTTTACATTGCTCTTGGTCTTTACTCTCTGTACTGGCTTTGGCTAGGATGGAATTAATTTCCTTTGTAGTAACCCATATGGTGCCGTGTTTTGCATTTGGTGCTAAAACAATGTTGATAGCACACCAGTATTTTGAGTATTGTTGAATAGTGCTTGCACAGCATCAAGGCTTTCTGTTTTTTCCCCCTGTGATCCCCCATTGAGTAGACTGGGGGTGGGCAAGAGGTTGCAAGTGGACACAGCCAGGACAGCTCACCAAAACTGACTAAAAAGATATCCCATACCATGCGACATCACACACAGTAATAAAAGCTCAGAGAAAGGAAGAGGAAGAGAAGACATCTGTGGTTATGACATTTGTTTTTGCAAGCAATCATTATGCATGCTGAGGCCTTGCTTTCCAGGAAGTGTCTGGACATCAGCCTAGCAATGGGAAGTAGTGAATAAATTCCTCATTTCATTTTGCTTGTGCACACAACTCTGGAGCCACCTAATAAACTGTGTCTATCTCACACCAAAAGTCTTCTCATTTTCCTTCTATTTTCTGCCTATCCTATGGAAGAGGGAAGTGAGTGAATGGCAGGGTGAATGCTCTGCTGCTGGGCATAGTCAACCCATCACACTATCCCCTCTCTGCTCCTTAGGAATACAGCTCCTAAGGAGGGGTCTCGTGTCTTGGTTTAATAGTAGAATTTGTACATCAGAAGGAGAAATAAGTCAGTATTTTTTTTAGCTTGGCAATATGTTGTCTTTGCTACCTAACTCTAGACACAATGTTAAGTGGTGGGAATATGCATCTTTTTAGACCTTTCTGTCATCCTCACCCAGTGTAAAAGGGAATTTTCCTTAAATCCTGGAAAACAGCAGTGATGTCACAGAAAGTTCTTTGACTTTTTCTCCTTCCCTATGAAAGGCTTGTTTTCTACAAAGTGGTAGTTTTATGTGGATGCAGACCTAGAGGACTGTGTCTATACAAATGGAAGATTTACACAATTAAAATGGACAGATCATCCAGGATGAGTATGAAGTCTCTAAGGAAAAAAACTAGGTTTATATACATATATATATATGACAACCAAAGATTGATACAGTAAACGCACTGCTTTGTATGAGCGAAAGGATTCTCTAGTTTCTTTTCTCAGAGAACTCATCCCACCAGTCTGTCTAATGTCCTCACCTTTCCTGTCAGCTGACGTCATGGAAAAGCTCCTTCAGCAGCTACTTATCTAAACAAGCAATGTCATACAAGCATCTCTAGGGTAATCTGATGTCTCTATTGTTAAATGTTTTCTTTCAGCAGAAGAATGCACCTGTTGCCTGTTTAGGAGGCTGAACTCTTTTGAAGAGCATTTGTCATGTATTTGAAGTGCTATTTAAGAGACTGGCATTTGTATGCAGTAGACACACTTAGTCTCGTGCCCTGTTCCATTCTTCTCTCTCTTCCACCAGCAGCATACCTTCATACCCAACCTAGCTTATATTTCATTCTTTTGTTCTACAGTTTGGGTCCTTTTCTTCCTCTTTCCTGGACAAAGGCATCTGGTATAATCTCCTCATTCATAATGCTGTGCTTCCCTTTTGGTCCATTCTGTTCTTAGTTACTTTACTGGTGGTGTATGCCAGGTTCCTCCTACAGATACTACTTCCACCTATTTGTTTCAGGGAACTGGATCCAGCACCAATATCTGACTAGCTGCTTGTTTCAATCTGATTTTGGAAACCTCCAGGTTAATATGACAATAGGACAATGAAAAATATCTGAATCACAGAATCACACAGAATCAGAATTCTAGGGGTTGGAACGTACCTCGAAGGATCATCTAGTCCAACCCCCCTGCCAGAGCAGGATCGCCTAAAGTACATCACACAGAAACGCATCCAGGCGGGTTTTGAATGGCTCCAGGGAAGGAGACTCCACAACCTCTCTGGGCAGCCTGTTCCAGTGCTCTGTCACTCTCACAGTGAAAAAGTTTCTCCTGATATTCACATGGAACCTCCTATGCCCCAGTTTGCAACCATTGCCCCTTGTCCTATCATTGGTCATTACTGTAAAAAGCTTTGCTCCATCGTCCTGACACTCACCCTTTACATATTTGTAAACATGGATGAGGTCACCCCTCAGTCTCCTTTTCTCCAAGCTAAAGAGCCCCAGCTTCCTCAGCCTTTCCTCATAAGGGAGATGTTCCACTCCCTTAATCATCTTAGTGGCTCTGCGCTGGACTCTCTCAAGCAGTTCCATGTCCTTCTTGAACTGTGGGGCCCAGAACTGGACACAATACTCCAGGTGTGGCCTCACCAAGGCAGAATAGAGGGGGAGGAGAACCTCTCTCGACCTACTAACCACCCCCCTTCTAATGCACCCATTATTGCACAGTTTTTCAACAGTTAAATAAAAGATTTGTTAATATGATAGCTGAAGTCAAGTGACCAAGGTAGCATCCAATTAAAATTTACTATACTCATCCATTAAAAATGGACACAAGACTGAACATAATACAAGCAACAAAACCTAGAAGAGAAAGTAGAATGATGATAATAGTGAGAGAAGATAGTCTATGTATTTGTTACCAACTATCTTTGTAAGAAATGGTTGATAGCTGAAATTCAACGGCTAAAATCCTTTAGTTAGAGCAATAGTTCAATGAATATGCCATTCTTAACATACTTTTTCTCTTTGCAACTGCATATTTATCAAGGGACAATAGAAAACAGGCAACAGTTGGGAATGGAATTAAAAATCAGCGCAGAATAGCTGTTCACTGCTATTTGCTTGATTATGTCCAACCTACTTGCTTTAACTTTATTTATTGTACATTGCGACAAAAAATATTTAGCTCACCAGTTTCAATCAAAGAGAAAAAAACCCAAAAACCAGCTATAACTTTTATTTCAAAGATATTTATGTGAAGACTTAGGTCTTTAAAATAACTGTCTCTCTCTGCTGTGCTGGAAAGTTTAAGCCCATCAAATTAGAGAGTAGAAATATTATCCTGTATAATGGAACACCAACTTTTAGACACAAATCAAGAGTAACTAAAGATCAACGGCACAAAAGTACATTTACCAAAATGTTTTATTTTAAAAATTAATTATAAATGAGCTGTAACACTTAAGCTTAGTTATGAAGATTTTGTAAAATAAAAAGGACTTATGTTTATTGAAAACATTAAGTCTTACAAAATTCTTTTGTTTTGTTTTTAGCTGTGCTATTGGACTAATGAAGCTATGAATAAATCATGTTGAATAATATTGAAAAAAGGCATAGAAAAAAAGGGGGAAGTCAGAATCTTCTGTTTCAATGGGAATGTTGAATTAAAATAGAATTAATACACAGTGACTAAAATAAGAACTGTCCTTTTATAGAAATCAGCACTGACAACTGAGGATCCAAGTCTCCAGAGACACTTGATATAAGTAATCAGACTTTCAAGATTGTTATGTTGTATTCATAGAGCATTGAAAATCTAGATCTTACTGAAGCTGTAAAATGAAAGTTTTGTACTTCTGAAAACCAATATGATGGTGCTGAATGCTGGAAAATCTGAACTGCGGAAGTATTTAGATGCCTGTCATTTCGAAAGTACTTAACAGGCAGAACTCCCACTGATATTCATGAGACAAATTTGAAACATTGAGTAGTGTATGACACCCTAAAACAGGGTAAGATCACTTCATTCAGAAATACTTCTCTCTGGAAATTTGCACTTAAGTTATAAGAAAGTATAAGCTTTCACTTAGCTAGCATTGGGATCTGACACCACATTATTGTACCTTGTTCAGTTTCTTTCCTTTTACTTTTTGTTTTTTTTTTTACTTAAGAGATTTACTGAAGAAAAAAATGTGTAACTAGAAATCATTATCAACTAAAAACATAAACACATTACTAAACTTATTACAGGTCAGGAAACATTGTAACAAGATTAATTTTGTTGCAGCTATGCTTCCACAGCAAGGGTCTAAAATTTTATGTTACAGACCTGAGTCACTTCTGAGTCACTTTTGCACTTTCTGCTGAAGTCTTGGAATCCAATCCACTGCAGAATTTAAATAAACATAATTTTTGACCCATCATGAAAAATGACCTCTCTCCCCTCTTCATCCCTCTCAGTTACACTTTTCCTACATAATAAATTCATGTTTTCAAGAACCCATGGGAGATTTTCTGTATCTTCAATAGTGAGCTAGGTTTTTAAAGGTCTCCATTTGCAAATAAATAAATTCTCCAAATAGTCAATTTAAATTCTTAACTTTGTCAATTTGATAAGTGGTTTCCATGGTGATGAACTCCTAACATTCTGAGAAGGATGGATTCAGCTGATGGTTAAGGATGACAAGTAGATTTTGGATCCACTGCCGTGACCTTTGAGGAGAACCTGCTTCTATACCACTACTATTCAAGTTCAGTTTTATAATCAAGACTGAATTTTTGTCTGCTATAGGCTTCTTTGCTTTCTGCACTCCATTATGGCTATAAAACAAAAGAGAATATATTCTGTCAACAGAATGAAATAATGCTGCTAGGTAATAGAGTTTGAAATGTTTACAAACTTATAAATGAAAACTGCTCCATTAATATGAATGAATATAATTAAATTCCTTCATGATAATTACTACATGCATAATATTGCATGACAGAGTTATTTTTAGCACATCAGTTACAGGCTTTATAGACTTGGAAAAGCAATAACTGCTCATAAGTATTATCTTCTGTGATACAAAAGAATGTTCTTTCACATCCTTTCATTAAGTATTAAAGGCCTCATTCTGTAGCAGGCCAAGTCTGATTTTTAAACATGGAAGATAGCAGTGTAATTACATGTTCTAAATCATAAACTAATTTGGAGTACTGACCCAAAAAAGACTGGCATCTCCTTTACACTGGCCGGTGATGGAAAGTGATGACAAATATCTTGCTGCCTTGCAGGAAAAGCTACCAGATCCTTTTATTCTCAGCACTGTGGGGGTAGCTAAAGTCAATTGACAGATTAATTGTCTCAACACACAGGTGAGGTCTGAGTCATTGAATGTGTATCAGTGATGATGTCGACTTTGGTTATTTCCTTTCCAATATGAAAGAGGCAGAAAAGGTCTCATTGGATTTCAGATACTTCAGTAATTACACATCTGCACTTGCATACTGCACCTTTAGCTCATTACTAAGAAAGAACTCGTCAACCAGTCTTGAATATTGATATGGCAGGGAATGGGTGGGAAGAAATCTGCCCTAGTAGTCTCACTAATGAGTAGGAAAAGAAGGGAGCCAGAATAGTGAGAGAAAAAGATTAAGGTTTTGCATGAAAACTGGAGGAGAGTTAGCAATTTTACAAGCTGCAGGCTCTTTGGGAAATCCTGAATGATGTGAATATCAACCACATAACACCTGAGTTTGTGTGGGTGAAATAGCACAGCCCTCATCAGGCACTGGTATTGGAGTATAAACTTGGTTCCTCTGAGTCTAAATGCTTGTGTTCCTGCTACCAGGTTTAAAAACTGAATGTCCTAGCCTAATCTCCAACACACCAAAGAACCAAACACTGTGTTCATGCATTGCTGCAGGAAATTTAAGATCACAAGGTGATCTAACATGAAGTACATCTGGTCATTCATATATTTGTTACGTATGTTGTCCACATTTTCCAACTCTTGCGTACATTTATCAGCCTAAGAGATTAGAATAATCTGGCCTTGGTAGTAGGCCACGTGGACCAAGGAATGATTGCAATCTTTTTAATAAATCACCAAAAAAATAACAGACGACAACTGTGAGTTTTCTACATCAATACCATCAGACAAGATTTCTGTTTTTTCCTTTTTATTACATTTCAAAATTCCTTAGCACGCACATCTAACATGAACATGTGGGATTTTTTAGTATAAATTGTTGAAATTAACACAAATATTAGGAAATACATTTATCAGTGCTATTTCTATGACTGGAGTGTTGGAATGGAAGGATACAGGTTCTTCAGGAAAGACAGACAGCGGGTGTCACTCTCTACATCAATGACCAGCTGGAGTGTATGGACCTATTCCTGGGCATGGATGAGGAGCCAACTGAGAACTTATAGCTCAAGATTAAAGGGATAGCAGAGACAGGTGATGTTATAGTGGGGTGCGCTGTAGGCCACCTGACCAGGAAGACTGACTGGATGAGGCCCTTTATAGACAAACAGGAGTAGCCACACATTCAAAAACCCATGTACTTGTGGGGGACTTCAACCACATCAGTATCTCTAGAGAGACAACAGAGCAAGGCATAAGCAATCCATGAGGTTCCTGGAATACATTGATGATAACTTCCTTCTCCAAGCCACAGAGGAGCTAATGAGGAAAGGTGGTATGTTGGACCTTGTGCTCACCAACGAGAAGGGGCTGGTGGGGAACGTGAATCTCAGGGGCAGGCTTGGCTGCAGTGACCATGATATCGTGGAGTTCCAGATTGTTAGGGCAGCAAGGAGAGCACGTGTCAAGCTTGCTAACCAAGACTTCAGGAGAACAGACTTGCTTGGTAGAGTCCCATGGGATAAAGACCTGGAGGGTAGAGGGGCCCAGTACTTGTTAATATTAAAAAATATGGTTAATATGCAAGGATTGACTCCTCCAAGCTCAGGAGTGCTGCATTCTAACGAAGAGGAAGTTAGGCAAAAAAACCCAGCAGGCCTGCATGAATGAGCAAGGACCTCCTGGACAAACTCAGACATAAAAAAGAAGCCTACAGAAGGTGGAAGTAAGGACAGGTAGCCTGGGAAGAATATAGAGAAATTGTCTGAGTGGCCAGGGATCAGTTTAGGAAAGCTACAGCCCTGATAGAAATAAATCCGCCCAGAAGAACTTCTATAGGTATGTCAGTGATAAAAGGAAGATTAGGGAAAATGTGGGCCCTCTCTGGAAGGAAATGGTTACCTGGGATATGGAGAAGGCTGTGGTACTCAGTTACTTTTTTGCCTCAGTCTTCTCTGACAAGTGCTCAAGCCACACTGCCCAAGTCACAGAAGGCAAAGACACAGAAGGGAGAATGAGGAACCACCCATGGTAAGGGTAGATCAGGTTTGAGACCACCTAAGGAACCTGATGGTGCACAGGTCCATGGGAGCTGATGAGATACATCTGTGGGTCCTGAGAGAATTGTCAGATGAAGTTGCTAAGCTATCCATCATGATGCTGTCCATCGTATTTGAGAAGTTGTGGTTGTCCGGTGAAGTTCCCACTGACTGAAAGAGGGGAAACATAACCCTCATTTTTAAAAAGGGATAAAAGTAAGACCTAGGGAACAACAATTCAATCAGTCTCACCTCTGTGCCCAGCAAGATCATGGAGCAGATCCTCCATGAAACTATGCTAACGCACATGGAAAATAAGGAGTTGATTGGTGCCAACCAACATGGCTTCACTAGGGGCAAATACTGCCTGAAAAATTTGGTGGCCTTCTATGACGTGGCTGCACTTGAAGTACTTTGTCCAGTTCTGGAGTCCACAACATAAGGACATGCAGTTGTTGGAGCAAGTCCAGAGGAGGGCCACAAAGATGATGAGAGAGTTGGAGCACCTATCCTACGAAGACAGGCTGAAAGAGTTGGGGTTTTTCATCCTGGAGAAGAGAAGGCTCCAGGGAGAACTTCTAGAAGCCTTCCAGTACCTGAAGGAGGCCTACAGAAAGGCTAGAGAGGCCTTTTTTACAAGGGTAAGTAAAATGATAGGAAAAGTTAGGTTTTAAAAGAGGGTAGATTTAGATTAGGTATTAGGAAGAAATTCTTTCATGTGAGGGTGGTGAGACACTGGCACAGGTTACCCAGAGAACTTGTGGCTGCCCCATCCTTGTAAGTGTTCAAGGCCAGGTTGGATGGGGCTTTTAGCAATGTGGTCTAGTGAGAGGTGTCCCTGCCCATGGCAGGGGGCTTGAAACTAGGTGATCTTTCAGGTTCCTTCCAACTCAAACCATTCTGTGATTCTATGACATAATTTCTCCCAGAGAAAACACATGAAGAAATCATAAAAACTGAATAAGTAAAAAGTTATAGGTCCTATCATCAGACATTGAATACATGAACATTTATTGACTTGAGATAAGTATGTTCAAAATAAATCTTTGAATATGTAGAGAAGATGACATCTACTTTGTGCAAGGAAAATCACTCATTTGCTCCATCACTGAAATTCAAAAAAGGAGATCTCTGTATTACCAGATGTTATTGAAGACTATGCAGCCTTTTGCGGGTTTGCTCATTGTTCCTAAAGAAACATGATAATTTGTTCTGGGAATTTGAAACTACCACATGGAGCTACACAGTTATTTTTAAAACACTGTCATAAAATTTTCACTTTAACTTACATACAGCAAATCTGAGATAGAAATAGAAAAAGAGAGACAGAGAGGGAAGTAGTCTGCATCTTGATTGATCTCTGACAATTTAGTAAGAGATGGAAAATATGCATTGCTAGGGAAAAATGGCTCACAATATAGTAACAGAACTGATGCTCTCTTGGTATGTAATCACTGTCCTGAAGAATCTATATGGAATATTACATTTCCAAGAAGATTCACATTGCAAATAAGACAATCAAACCGGTTCCCAGATCAAATTTATGTGTGGAACAAATAGAATGCATGAGAAAAATTGAAAAATATTGGAAAAATAATTATGATCTTCCTGGCAGGAACTAAACTACACTGCAGTGCAGCTTTGGAGCTTTAGTTCAACATAATTATAGAACTAAAACCAAAAAATAAATCACCTTTTGGAGTATTTCTTTGTGATTTCTTCTAGCTGGTGTTCACTTTTGAAGACTAATCTATTGTATGTTCAGTCAAGTTCATTTCTAAATGCTCAAAAATAAAAGGAACATATAATTTGTCAGATAGTTTTGTTCATACTACTAAAAATATTATTTCAAACTATTTAGTAGTTCTCATTCTAATGAAAATTTGACAAATAAAGCTTTGTTTAAACTACCTTTGAAATTTCAACAGTTAGAGCTAAATTCACTATAGAGAATAGTCTGTGGTGGGCTGGAAAGATTCATAATCAGAAATAGAATGACATAGCAGATGTAGGATACAACTTTTGTAGGTATAGGAGGAGAGCAATTAATCTCCAAAGCTTAGTAACTATTTCCTGTCATCTTCCTTTCCAATCAGTGGAGCAGGTTTCTCTCCAAACAAGCCATAGACCTTACTTTCTTTTGGTTTGGATCAGAGATGATGAGACACTTTAGTTCTACTACTTTAAATTTGCATGAAAACATCGTTGGAATGAGTCCAGAGAAGGGCCACAAATATGATCAGAGGTCTGGAACACCTGTCTTATGAGGAAAGGCTGAAAGAGGGCTGTTCATCCTGGAGAAGAGAAAGCTCTGAGGAGACTTCATTGCTACCTTTCAATACATTTCAATAGGGGACTTATAAGAAAGATGGGGACAGGCTTTTGAGCAGGGCCTGTTGTGATAGGACGAGGGGTAATGATTTTAAACTGAAAGAGGGTAGATTCAAGTTAGACACAAGGAAGAAGTTATTCACCATGAGGGTGGTGAAACACTGGAAGTGGTGGTGGATGGCCCGTCCCTTGAAATGTTCAAAGCCAGGTTGGATGGGGCCCTGAGCAACCGGGTCTAGATTCATAGAATCATAGAATAGCCTGAGTTGGAAGGGACCTTGAAAGTCATCTAGTCCAAACCCCCTGTCTAGTGGAGGGTGTCCCTGTGCATGGCAGGGGACTAGGTGACCTTTATGGTCCTTTCCAACTCAAGCTATTCTGTGATTCTGTGATTACTCATGCATTGGGATCTCCTGGAAGAACCAGCTTGTTGCTTGCTAAATTTTTCATGCTCTTGGTGGAACATCTTAGACAACATCCTGGAGACTCAAGTACATTCTTCTCATAAATTTTTTAAGTCCACTATAGACCATTTTACTTCACTAATCTACCTTTCAGGCTGTAGAACCAAACCTCAAACTGTTTCAAGCCCTTAAGCAATATGGCTATAAAATACATTTTAGAAGTATATCGCAGTCTTGTTTGAAATTTTTATCAGATGAAGAATTTCCACATGTCCAAATATCTCTTTCTAGCAATGAATTGTACTGATGTCTCATCTTCCTGGTTTCAAACTTCAACCACAAGATCATCTTTTTTCTTGTACTAGTCATTAAGTCTGATTCACTTCCTCACATATCTTCCTGTAGACCAAGACTGAATTGCATTGATTGATTGATGGATTGATTATACCAACTTTGAGGTTCACAGGAGTGTTATAAAATGAGTTTGTGGATTTTCTTTGTTTAATATTCTTTCACGTCTATAATGTAAAACTCTTACCAGCTCTTTGAGGTTTCCTTTAAAGTGGAACCTTACCTACATGCAAGTGCTTCAGTAATAGTATATTTCAGTGAATGCCATTACTGAATTAGTCTCCTTTCTCCTGTTTGATATTTCCTTGATTCCATATCCTAGGATTACGTTCACCCTTTTAGTTACAGTATTTCAGTCTTCATTTCATTATCTACTTTGACCCTTAAATCCCTCTCAATGTCACTTCAACCCAGAATGGAGCGCTTTACGTTCTTATTTCATGCTGTCTAAAACTGTATTTGGCTACATTAAAGCCCCAGTTATTAAAAAAATCCACATTTTACATCAACAGCTTGTCCCACCATTATTTAACATCACACACAGTTTCACGTCATTGAAAATTCTTACCAGCATCCAGAAAACTTGTTATTTTCTTTATAAATATTGCTAAAGATATTTACTTCACCAGGCCAAAAATAAATATAAGACATCATCACTAGGGAAAGATCTTTTGCAGATGATTATTTCTCATTTACAGTAACTTTCGTAACCTACCAGTCAAGGAATTCTTAATCCATTTAACTTGATTTTATATATATTTCTCTTTATCTTACTTGCACAGGTGAGGTTCAAATTTAGTTGTCATTTTTTGAAGTACTTGTAGTTTAAATATCATAGTGTATTTACTTACTGGTTTTCTGTTATGTGGAATTTGAGGAAAAACCAAGATGGCCTTGTACACAAAGAACTCTGAAGAATGACTTTGCTAAATCTTGTGCAAACTGGTGGGAGAAAGAAGCCTGCTTGTTTATCACAGGATGCATCTTGAACAGGGGGCCATGTGGAGGCAGGGACTTTTGTTCTGGTCAGCAAGGTAAGAGAAAAATTTTGTAGTTATTTGCTTCATTGGTAGGCTATGTTGTCCTAAGGTGACCTTTTTCTCATTACCAGTGAAATGCATATTAAAGTTTACACCCCTGTATATGCCAATGAAGACTATAGTGAATATGTTATACATGTATGACTATAGCACTTGCCTCTCTACTCAAATCATACTACATGTCACCTGAGGGTGGGAACCTCATAGCTTTGGGGATAAAAGATAGAGAAAAAGATCATTACGTGGGAGAGAAGAACCAAAAGACAGACGGACCAGTAAACGGGCTGCATTCTCTTCCTCCACCCCAAGCAGGGACACCTCTCTGGGTAAGCGCTGCACCTTTCACCTTCTGGATGGAGGTATCCCCGGGTTGTATTATTACTATTTGTTGCTAACAATATTAACATGAATTTGGAACACTTGTGCAGTCAGTGTATTTATCAACAGCAATTCCGAATTTGTTAGATCTGTCGTCTTAATAAACTCTATTTCTTACAACTTTGTGCATCCGGTTTAGTGCAAGTCTTTTGTGAGACCGAAACAGGTGACCATTGACTCTGACAGGTGGCTGTACACACACACATGTAACCCTTTAGATATAAACCGTTGACCACGTTTGGGATGAGGCCTAGATCCAGCCGCACCTAGACTCTTCTCTGAGAAGGCGTTTAGAAAGCAAGAGGGTCTAGTCTGAACCTCGTGACTCAATGGGAGGGATTTCCTCAGCCATCTCACAGAGGCTTTTACCTTTCCCTTCTTTTTCATGATACATTATAAGAAAAATATTCCTCTATCATTTTGAACCAAGAAATTCACTATATTTTTCACCTGTGTAACTGTTTTTATATTCTTTTGATGATATTCTCACATTCACTGACTGTTACTGACCAACTTGGAGACTTGATTTCAATTTACCATTTTGTTTTAACATTGCAAGTCTCCAAGATTTGCTGAGTGAACTGATTAATTCGGAAGGAATCATCATCCCTGAAGTGCCCTATATTGGGGCAAAGTGACAAAACAATGAACAAAGACCAACCAGAGTTTCTCTAAGCATGACCCTTTTAAAAATGTAAAATGCTGGTAGTTTTCAACATCTCAGCCTCTTGCATGAAGGCACATTTCAATAGATTGGAGTGAGAGGAAAAAAATTAATGACTTTTTTTTGCAACAGGATACAGTGCTGCAATACATCAAATTTTCAAGCACAACTTTTGGCCATAGACCTTAACTAAATCAACCCTTCCAGTTTGAGTGGGGGCACAATGTATTGTAATATTTCTGTATAAAATATGGGAAGATGAAAAAAAATCATACGTCATTACTGTAAAAAGACTTTCTTCAGAAGCAGTCTTTACTTAGAGTAGGGGAGGCAGCAATCTTATGCTAGTCAATGTTTCCTCTACAAGATGATTTTGGAGTGGCTCTATGGCCTAAAACAAGAGTTCTGCATATTCCTGTTCTATTAATGAGTGCCTGGATAAAGCTATACTTTTAAGTCAGGATGAAAACACAGAGATTGACAATGTCTTTTTAACAATTTATTTTTCAGGGAAAAAAGTACCAGTACTAGAGACAGAATTATTGTAAAGGGAGTTATAATCACAGATTCATAATTGGGATGACAAATATTGTATGATGTACAAATTATGAGATTAAAAATGTAACTACAGGAATTCTGGTTTTCATAGAATCAGTACATATTTTTCCACTTGTTTATGTTTCACTTAAAAACACTATGCCATACATTTACCAAAGTATTAAAAGATCTGACAGTAAATATATAAGCTAAAAAAAAATCATCTGCAGAAAAAGATAGAGTGAATTGCTTCTTTCTCTCTGGTGTGGTTATATCACTTGACCATTCAATGGTGAATTGATCATGTAAGTTAAAAAAGAAGATATAAATCAGAAAAATTCTCTCACATTGTAAATGCATATCATGTTGCCTTGCCTTTCAAACAAAGTGTGAAACTCTCTGGTTTCATTTCACATAAAATATGGTGACACTGGGTTATTTAGCTTTTGAGATATTTCATCAGCAAGAAAGGTTTTTTGAGACATAGGGACAGAATAACCAATTGAATTCATTCACGTTTACTACTTGCTTTGTTGCACACATTCATCACAGATTCAAAGGCAAAAGGAGTTCAGGCCAACTTTTCTCTCAGCTTTAATTATAAAATCCTCAGTCTAACATCTTTCAAAAGACAATGAAAAATTTAAATCTAACCATCATTTCTTTGTGCCAGTCTTAATTCTTTCTAAACATCCATATGTCCTAGTGTTTAAAAACAAGAAAATTATTTGTTATAGCATACTTTTGTACTTAAGAAGAAAGAAGTTTTCCCTCCTGTAAGTGTAACCTCACTTCCTTTTAAAGGTAGTGTTTTTATTAGGACATGGTAGCAACAAAGAAGTAAACTGTAAGGATTTATTGTCTAAGCATTGCATTTATTGATTTTCTCATATAAAGTACTTTGGGTATGTAGTGATACATGTTAGTACCAGTGAAAAATGAAAGGTTATGTCAGTTCACTGATTCTGGATCATCCCCCATGAGAGAAAGAAAACTAGGTTATAAAGTGCCAAAGTTGGGCATTATCCATTTATTGTGTTTTAAATGCACTCTTTGAACCACCACTAATGGTAGGCAAGGAGAAAACATTTGACTGAAATCTTGTTTATCTCTCTGTTGCCCTTGAGTATATGGATATATATGTATACAGGGACTCAGACATCACTGCGATGGCAGAGTTTAGAAGACAGACAAAGCAGGACAGTTTTAAACTTTACTAATTCATTAATTACTAGTACACTACTTGCAAATGGTTAATTTTTACAAATTATTAATCTTAATCAGGACATATACAATACTGTTGATCTTAACCCTTATGGACTAAATTATATACAAGTATAGAGATCTGATATAGTTTAGTTAACACCAATGGCAGTGGTCCTTGATAGTCCTTGTTCATTAATTTTTCTCACTTAGGCCTGATGTCCTTATGCAGCTATGTATGGTTTTGATATTGGACATCTCCTTTTCATCTGTCTTCCCAGTTATCCTTCTTGTGTACTTGCAGGACACCTACCTATATGAAATGTCGTGCACTTGACTTTTCCTTTGTCAACTTCTTGTTATTTGAATGCTTCCTATGTTCAGCTATACTAATCTTAATTTTCCCCATTGGTGCTCACATTGCTCACATATGTAAATACAATGACATTAATGGTGTTACAAAACACATATATGATTTTCAGCTACACTATTTTAATATGCTTCTATTTATGTTCAAGTCAAGTCATTAATTATATACAATTGTTGCACTTTTATAGGTGTCATATGCCTTTGTTTTGGCTACATCTCAGTAGAAGTAAGTTACCTCATGTCTATCATGGGATGAGCATTTACATTTGGATAGCTACTGTGTAATGCTAGCATCCTGCATGTCTATGCCTCAGCTTGCTTCACTTCCAAGTGAAGCACACAGAATGTCTCTGGTGAAAGAAAACATACTCTAAGATCATATCTGTCTTTGTCCAGATTAGAAATGGTATTAAATTACCAATCATATTTGATTTTTTCTTTAAAACAACATTAAAACCAAACAAAATCAAGTCTTGACTTTTCTGGTGTGTAGATTGACAGTGTCATTCCCAATGAACTGTCTTCAGACACCTCTGATAACAAGTCTCAAGAACTGGTGGGAAGATGGCAACAGAGATCAGAGTCAAAGCTTCTACATTTTCTGGTGCTTTTTATCATTCAATGCTAAAGGCTGGAAAATGGAGACAGAAATCATAAATGTAGGTTAGCCGAGTATATACAATTTGTTGTTATTGAAGTGAACTGGTGTTTTTCAGTGGCTGTCATCCTGTTGTTTACTTATATTTTCCTTTTCTCTACCAAGTAGTATGCCCTATATCATCTTTGAAATGCCTCAGGCTCTAAGCAAGTTTACCAGAAGGTATATTTAGTTCCTATCTTCACATCGTATTTTTCATCAGAAAGAATGAACAAACACATTCAGATAAAATATCACTGCCCCTCCAGGTGCCATGTGAAGGCTTTAATTTACCAGTGATACGAAGCATCTAGTATCTCATATTAACTTCAGTTGATCACAGGAAACATCTAACCTTCAGACACAATTTTTTTCTGTAGTTCAATACAGTTGAATTCATTTCATAAATATATATCTATATGTGTACACTTTTGCTCTTCCTGCTTGCATCCATAACAAGAAAAAGAGAGTAAGCTTCTTACATCAAAGAATCTATCATCAAAGTTTCATAGGACAAGAATTACATCAGTCACAGGCCTGTCTCTAAAACATCTTTACTGAATTTTTAATGTGAATGACAAACTTATCTTGAAGGATCCTTAGGCACTATGGCACAAAGACTTCACTGTTTCTGTCTCCTATTTAAACTGATGTTACATTTGTCCCAGGCAGACATGTTTGCATGTATACACACAAAATTCTAAAAAATATCTTTGAGACTCAGTAACATAACTTCCTGATGAAGCCTGCAAATTTTGGTTGGTAAGTTAAGAGAGAAAATGTTCATTTAGAACACATCAGCTTAGACTGAAAAGACAGTAGGTTGAATAATGCCTTCAACGTCTAAACTGAGATCAGTTTTCATTAACCTAAAGCAGCATTTGCAGCTATGTAGACATACTGTTTGAACCAGAATTTTGACCTTTCCATCAGAATGGAGAAAAAAGGAAAAAGGAATTCTCTTGGGAATTTGCATGGTTTTGTGTGGGTTTGTTTGATGAGCATCTGATTGTTAATGTTGATTCTCTGTAGATTTGTTTCTAGTGGGAGAGCAAATGTTCTTGCAAGTGGGCGTGGATATAATTTTCACTACTACTAATTTATAGTTTACAGCCCTTCTTGAATATTTTTATTTTAACAAAAATCTAGCAGTCAAAGATCTCTTTTAATAACAGTTTTCACACAAATCTCTCCTTAGAACCTGCCTTTACTAAAGGGAATTGCCTAAAATATTTCAGAGAAAAAGCTGAGAAAAAGAGAAAGAATCTTTTCTAGACAAAATATAGAAAACAGGTAGAATCATGGCCAAAAAGACTGATCTGTGATAAGTCTTAGTAGCTGGAACCATATACAGACTTATTCAAAATTAAAATTGTCAGATAAAGTATACAGCACTCTAGCTCAGTGAATTATAATAATCTCTTTGATTTCAATGTAATTTTGAAATTCAGATGATCTAGTTAGTGCAAACAGAACTGGATAATATGGTCAGTTAAGATTTATAGACAAAATTGTATTTATGCCCACAAGGTGCACAATCAGGTATCTTGCCAGGTTAGTTCATTACTCCATTTGCCTTTGCAAGCTGTAGTTTGGGATCACATGCTTCGGTAATTGAAATGTTCTGGTCATTGTAAATAAATCTGATACTTGAAATGCCAACAGTATTTTGCCTTGTAATTGAACACTTAGACAGGTTCCTTCTTTTTCTGTTTTAAAGACATTAGAGAGCTTAGTGGACAATGGCATCTTTGACAATTACCAGCAACAAAAATTATAAAAGATAATGCAAATGATAATCATGCAAGAAATAACTGAAGCCAGCAAAATAATTCTCCATCATTACCGAAGCTTATATGTCATATACATTTTCCAAACACTAAGGTTTGATCTTTCTTCTCTCTCTTTTTCAGTCTGTCTCTGAGTGTTAGATAAAAATCCTGGATGAAGATGTTTCTTATTAGTTGGCCTGTAACTTGTCAATGTTTGTCTAAGAATTTTGTAAAATCTTTTTTTCTTTTTCCAGCAAGTTGAATTGATATTATTTCTGCAATTGTATAAAATCTTCAGCTTACCAGTAAACGACATCATTATTAACTTTTCCTTTTGTTCTGAAAAGCAAGATCTAGGACCATACTGAATTAACTGTTAACACCACTGGAAAACTTTACCTCCTGTAGTCAAGACAAGGCACAGGAATATCTGATATTTCTTGCCACCTACTTTCAGAGGACTCTGTAGACCTTTGCTCTTTCCTATCTCCATGTGAGGAACACAATATAAAAGAAAATCAACAACACAAAGAAAAAAACAACATTCACAGGGAACATCTTCTAGGTTTCCAAGTGTCTTAGCAGTCATGTTTGTCTTCTAGATTGTAAAACCTGTAGAGAATATATGGTTTTGGTACTAGCATGTTGTGCAAGGTCAAGGATACAGTCAGTGCTGAGGAAATAAGCAAACAGTGGTAAATCACAACCATAAAATCTATACATACAAATATATATATATATATTTGTATAAATAACATCTAGGAGTTCAAAAACCATGTTCTACATCCCATCAGTGATTTGACCCTAAACTGGCATTATGTCTTCTGGAGACATTTTCTGGTTTTTTAAATGAAAGATGCTAATGATGAAACAATATTAATCCTCCTAATTTGTTTGTGATAGCATTAAGAGTGATAAGCCTAGTTGTTTTTAATGAAGGTGATACAATTTTAAGGTTTACTTTCAAGGACACTTAAAATAACATCACCTCATCCACATAGAATTCCACATATGGAGCATTTAACAACAGCAGCAAAAGTCCTGTGATAAGAGACATTTTCTTTATTACTATCTGAACATTGTATATTTAAAATTGTAGGCAAAACCTTTAAAAGCACTGCATAGTTTCCTTGGAAAATACAATGACTTTGGAGATTTTTTTAGTTCAACATCCTGTGATATATTACAGCAAAATGTAAAAGAGACAAATGAAATAGAAAATCCATAATGTTGAAGCATCATCATCTAACACCTACTATTATGTGTTCATTCCTCAGATAGTAGAAGATGTCTCCTGTGATCACTCTACAGACAGAGCAAGAAAAATCAGAGTAAGATTGGACTATCTGGTGTATCTACTTCTTTTTGTTATTCTAAGTGTGACTGCTGTACTACTAACTACTGAGTAAGTATCAGAAAACCGTTTAAGTCTTTGTTTTCTGTTCATGACTGAGTGCCCCAATGTTAGTGCCCAAATAATTAGAATATGGTGCATTCCCTCAAAATTCATGGAGGATAGAGGTTATCCTCATGGATCAATGGAATGATCTCTTTTCATCCCACGGAGTGGAATTGTCTTTTCTGGTAACCCTGCTTTCAGGGACCTTAAGTCATGTCTCTTCTTCCCACTGGGATTTCTCCTTCTTGCTCTCTTCCAGAGGGCACAATTAAGGAGAATGGATAGGCTTGATGGAATAATGAAGAACATGAAATAGATGGGGACAAAAGAAGATCTGACAATCCTCATGAGGGTAGAGATAATCCTTGTTCAGGAAACAAACGTGATGGAGGCAAGGAAATTTCATTTGGAAAGGGATAGGCAGGTCAGGTGCAATTATAAAAGTCATGCCAAGCTAAAGCTGTTTTTGGGCATAAGCAATGTTAAGGAAGGCTCAGAGCTCTCATTCTCCATCTGGTCTTTCGTTGGGGGTACTTCTGAAGCTCTACTGGTTAAAGCCTGGCTTGCAATAGGTTATGGAGCTTCTAACCCAGTAAATGCAGCCTGTTCCAGTGCTAAATGCTTAGTACAATTGTGAGGCCCAGCTGCCCACAGCTGGACTACTCATCCCTGATACTAGAGGGTTTTGCTGGAATTTTTGGCAAGGCAGTACAGAAATACCGGTTTAAAGAGTAAGGTGTACTTAATGTTTTTGTATTTATGTGTTGAAAAATAGCTTCTCTTTTTATTTAGGCTGGCAGAATAAATAGTCATTAAGATCGTGTCCTTGAAATCAGTGCATTTGGGTGCCTTCTGTCATTAAATTTATTTTCAGCACAAGAAGTAACACCACTGTCAGAAATACGGAGCCTGAATGCAAGTTATTCTGGAAATTACAGTCGCTAGAATCTCCAAGAACAGCCAGTTATTATGAGCTCATATGATAAACAGCAAAAGTTTTGATGTAAATGAAAATTAAAACCTAGAAAAAAGTGGACACACTTTTGGAAAGGAAAAAATTCTACTCCTAGTTCAATATTTTAAGAAATGATAGCAAAGAACTGCTTCAACAATGGGGTAGACTGTTTGGGGTCACACAATACTTAGTAGAATAAAGCTGACATTAATATAGTGGACATTTTTGACATTGAATTTGCTGCCCTGCTTGACTGTCATTTTTTTGTTGTATGGAAGAATTCATCACTACTGGCTGTACAGAGCCACTATGCAGCAATGAAATATCAGTGGCAGGACTTCTCAGCCAGAAATATTTTTTTGCACCTGTAATAAAAAGAATAGCAGTATGAAGAAAAAGCATTGCTGAAATATTCTTGCATCTTTTACTAAATATATATAATGATATGTATCTATATACTTACTGTATTTTTTTTATATGTGGAAGAATAAGGAAGAGGTTGATATCCAAGATCTCAAAAATACCTAATGGGAATAAATGTAGCTGCCTATAGTTGAGTTCTAAGGTTGGATTTGTGTCTTTTGGTACAGAGAGATGCAAATTCTCAGAGTAAGTTCCTGAGTTCCTCTGATAAGTGATTTTTTTTAAAATTTATTTTTTAATCCTTCAATAGATACAGGAAGAAGCAGGGAGAAGACAGCTTTATTTTATTGTGAACATTTCCTTATCAAAAACAGATAAAGACTACTCTGAATCTTCCCCATCACTGCTGTTTTATCTCACCAGCTTTTCAATTATTTCAGTATATTTCAGTATATTTCAGTATATTTAAGTTATTTCAATATATCTCAATTATTTCAGTTTATAGAATCATAGAATTGTAAAAACATAGAATCATCAAGGTTGGAAGAGACCTTCAAGATCATCCAGTCCAACCATCTACCTACATCACCACTAAACCTGTCATCACCACCCACTGTCACATCCAGACGCCTCTTGAGCACCTTCAGTGGTGGTGACTCCACCACAGCCCTGGGCAACCTATTCCAATATCTAATCATCCTTGAAGTGAAAAAATTTTTCCTAATGTCCAATCTGAATCTCCCCTGCTGCAATTTAAAGCCGTTTCCTCTCGTCCTTTCACTACGGGCACAGCAGAAGAGACTGACCCCCGTCTCACTGAAACCCCCTTCAGGTAGTTATTGAGAGTGATGAGGTTCCCCCTGAACCTCCTCTTCCCCAGACTGAACAACCCCAGCTCCCTCAGTCGTTCCACATAAGACATGTTTCCCAGTCCCTTCACCAGCTTTGTTGCCCTTCTCTGGACATGCTCCAGCACCTCAATGTCTTTTTTGAAGTGAGGGGCCCGAAACTGAACACAGCACTCTAAGTGCTGCCTCACCAGTGCCAAGTACAGTGGGGCAATCACTTTCCTAGTCCTGCTGGCCACACTATTCTTGATGCAGGCCAAGATGCCATTGGCCTTCTTGGCCACCTGGGCACACTGCTGGCTCATATCCAGCTGGCTGTCAACCAGCACCCCCAAGTCCCTTTCTGTTGAGCAGCTTTCCAGCCACTCTTCCCCAGGCCTGTATGGGTGCCTGGGGTTGTTGTGGCCCAAGTGCAGGACCCGGCACCTGGCCTTGTTGAACCTCATCCTGTTGTCCTCTGCCCATCAATTCAGCCTGTCCAGATCTCTCTGCAGACCCTTCCTTCCCTCAAGAAGATCAACATTTCCACCCAATTTAGCGTCACCTGCAATCTTACTGAGATTACACTCAACCCTCTTATCTAGGTCATCAATAGAGATATTAAACAGAACTGGCCCAAACACCGAGTCCTGGGGAACACCACTAGTGACCGGTCACCAATTGGATTTAGTTCCATTAACCACAAGTCTCTGAGCCCCTCCTCCTAGCCAGTTTTTCACACAGCAAAGAGTATACCCATCTGAACCATGGGCAGACAGTTTTCTGAGGAGAATGTTGCGGGTGACAGTGTCAAATGCTTTACTGAAGTCTAGATAGACTGCATCCACATCCTTTCCTTCATGTACTAAGCGTGTGACTTTGTCATAGAACGAGATCAAGTTGGTCAAACAAGACCTTCCTTTCATAAACCCATGCTGTCTGGGTCTGATCCCCTAATTGTCCTGCATGTGTTTCCTCTGGGCTTCCTGGCGCAGAGATCAACCTTTATCATATTACATTGGTCTCATCTTCCACTCACAGAAATCTGCTTTATAGTAGGAAGTGGAGTTAAAATGGGAGGGTCAGACAGATGAGAAACTTAGATTAAGAAGCTGATAATAAATAATATGTTAATGAGTATTCTTGATGTTATGTAGACTGGCCACAGTTTGACTGTGGCTCTCACATATGGCATTAATATTCAGAATTGCCCAGAAGAAAATGTATTATGTTAAGATTTTTGAACTGACTATATAAATATATATACTTTAGAATATGTGATAAGGAGAAATTAAAATGTTAAAAATAATGTTAATAAGCTACCATGGTCAGTCAAAAATTTTTGAGTCGGCAGAGATACTTTCTGCGTCTCACCATTTAATGCTAGATAGCAATGAAGTAGCTCACAGGATATGTCAACTTGATACCTATTCAATATTTTCCATTTTTTTGCTTCCTGTAACATACATTTAATTCTCAGGATGTACAATATGCTACTATAGATAAATCATAGAATCATATCACAGAATGGTTTGAGTTAGAAGTACCTTAAAGATCATCAAGTTCCAACTCTCCTGCCATGGGCAGGGACACGTCCCAGTAGACCAGGTTGCTCAAAGCCCCATCCAACCAGACTGAATAATTCCAGAGAGGGGGCATCCACAATTTCCCTGGGCAACTTTTTACAGTGTCTCACATAAACTAATAAAAATATAAATAATATATGCTAATACATATAAATTACAGTGTATTATTTTGTGCATAAGCACTTTTATGGCCTACTGTTTAGAGCACAGATTTAAGAACACTTTCTAAATGTGTTTATATGTTTGGTTGATGCTCTTTGTGTTTTACATCTATGTTGCATACTACAACTACACACCAAAAAAAACCCCAAACCTCATATACATTTGTTTCTTCCAGTGTCTTTTACTGTGGAAATAATCTACTCTACCAGTTAAGTAAAACACTCAAAAATTGTAAAAGCAAAATATTATTCAGAGTAATGTAGCTGAGTAAAAATATTGGGTAGATTGAGATATTATACATTCTATAATTATTAACTATGAGGAATAAAACAGCATATCTTTAGTTTATGCAAAATACTATGACTCTCCTGACATTCTGGTAATTGAACCTATTCACTATTTAATCTAAGATAGAATCCATCTTTAGTAAAAAGAAAAGAAAAAAATTACAGAAGTCCACAAGTATCTTAAATATACTAAAAACAGTAAATAAAGCAAACTCAGAAGTCACATCTAAATATAAGGAAAACTGTTTAAAATACCTCATGAAGTACAGGTCCCAAAGTGGTGGGAGAATAGATGGCCAGCATTTTTAAGCAAAGCATACACTTATGACCACTTCATAATTACAAACCTGCTGGCAATAAATTTCCACTTTAGAATATTACCATTTCAGTCATTCACTTACAAACCCATAGGCCAAGAGATTGGTGGCAAGAATTTTTGGTAAGAACGTGACAGTCATCATAACAAAAACAGAGAAAAAAACAATCCTCACACGGGTGAAGTCCTAGGTTCTTGTACAGCACAATTACTCTAAAAAGAGATGTAAAAATGTTCTATGTAGCAACATGTTGAACTCTGGTATTATGATGCTACTGTTAGAGGTTAATGAACCGCCTCAGTAAATTTTTGAAATACAGTGATGAGTTTCTAAAAAAGTTGAATTGTCTTAGAACTAGTGTGCATTATTTTCTTCCTTGTTTTCCACTTGAGAAACACCTTGTGTTCAACCCCATGTCTGTCTTTCTTCGACCATTATATGTCATATTCCTTTGCTACAAGGATCATGGAGAACCAGAAGGCATTTGCAGAGAGCTGGTTCTATGCAAATGATTTTTTTACAAGAAATGGGGAATACAGGATGTCTAACCAAAAATCTGATCTCCAATCTGCCACTAGAAACATCTAGTTATGCCATGTTAGACCAAGAACCTTTGATATTTTCTTAATTTCACTGCGGAAATTACCTGAGTTTGAACTAATCTTCCTCTGATGCTATTTGATTTGGATCAGGTGTCCAAGCTGTTCAGTTCTCTAACTACATGAAGAATTTTGCTGATACACTGGAATGAGCAGTGAGGAAATGAGAACAAAGGACCAAGTGGAAAAATGGAGCAGCATCTTTTGATGGCAGCACCAGTCTTCAGCCTCTGTCACCCTGGATATAACACAACCCCCTGACACTGAGTCACATGAGAAAGTGTTCATGTATGTGACAGCCTGGTCTGAGAAGAAAGAGACTTCCAAAAATTCCACACAAAATTTTATATCTTGCCAGCGGAAAATTTCTAATTTGGGTCTCATTAGTTTCTTAGAGAAAACTGAAGAATTGCCCATGTACTTCGGTTTTCCTAGATCTCCATTTTGTTACCCCTACATTTTCTTCTCAATTATTTCCCCTGCTTTGAGTTAAGCACTGGTTTTTGTTTGCTTGCTTGTTTGTTTGTTTTAATTTTCTGTTCCTTTCTTCATTTAGAGTTTCTGATAGACAACTAGGCTTACAGGTTATTGCAAGTACATTCCAACATCATGAAGATTATTTCTGTGATACATCAAAACAAGAAGTCTCAACAACTACAACATAAACCTGTGTTTGAACTTAGGTTCTGACAGCTTCAGAGCTCTACACAGTAATGCTTCAGTAACTTCTAGGGCGATGATCTAGCTCTGGTGAATGATTACTACAAGACAGGTTTAAACATAGAATAACTCTTTTAAACCATCATCATCCCTGTAGAGTGAACTGAAGTTACTGAACAAGAAGCACATGTGCTACCAGTAAGGATTATGGCAGGCCATATGTATAAAAAACATACTTGATTTTTTCTTTTCCTGGAACACCACTGGTTGAAAACTGCTGCTGAATGCAGCATAGCAGCAACTGCACTACTTCAAAGGATAAGGACAGAAGGGTTCAGTAACAGTATATTGTGTCACTGTCCAATTAAGAAAAGCAAAATAAAGTTCCTGAAATAGCTTTCAATTAACACTTATTACATCTCATAATATATTTAGTTTTTAAGGGACCATTAATTGTTAATATACTGCAATTAGCCCTCAAGTATGTGATTAATATTCTGTTAAATGCTTATTTAATGTTATTTGGCACTCATTACCAATGAATAGATACTTAATTGAAGACTGCTTCCTCCTTAACAGAATGGCTGATCTCCTTTTGCCCCTTCCATGATTAGTTCCTGCAATTTGTTTTTCTTCAGACCTTTGCTTTTAAGGTTGTAGGATTATTCTTCTCCTTGCAGTTCTGCTTCAGAAAGCAGAAAATTAGTTTTTTAATCCATAATACCTATTCAGTATGCTGGGATTACAGATGCATCAAAGCACACCAAAATTCATTCAGCAAAATATATCTTAACCCCCAATATACAAGGTTTGATGAAAGTAAAAATTTTGTAGCCCTTTTTTTCCTTCTCTCTACTCCTTTTTTCCCTTCTTTCACCCCCTTTTACCCCAGCAACACCAGCTGTTATAGATGTGAGCAGAACAAATGAGTCAGAGAAAATACAGCAGCAAATAAGTATGGTAATATGATTGCCTTATGGAGAAAACTTTTAAATTGCTTTCCAACAAGGTGAACCTGTTTCTGCTGTGGGGTACAGAAAGCTGATGCAGAATGGAGAAATTGTGCCAATTATGAATCATACCACTCTCATGAAGTCAGCATTCTACTAGTTGGCATTTGCATTCAAAATTGTCCTCTTCCAGTTTAAAATTGGATAGCATAAAAGGAAATTATCAATTGTTGCATGCCCAACAAAAGTCCAGTATTCAACAACAGCAATAATCTACACCTAGAAAGACCAGACATCTTCAAGGTCTTTCCTGTTGTGTAAGCAAAAATGCCTGATAACTAAGCACAAAATAGTTTTGAAGGACCATTAACTGAGCTCATGTTACTAGGTGGTCAATAAACAAGCAAATTCACTAAAATGTATTTCAAACTGTTAAATAAAGTTTGACTTTATTCACTACTGTTTCAGATTTATTTATTTGATTCAGAAAGATGTGTAATAAAGAACTATGTAAGGAACAAAATGATGTAAAAATATTCCCAAGTTAATGATACTAACTTCATTATTCAGCCATCACTTGCAGATGAAAAAAGATCTCTAGGTTGTATAACATAAACAGTTCAAATGTTTAAGATATTTATTTAAAATGCGATTATATACATATCTATCTTTTTAAACTTTGTAAAAGCAAAGTGATAACCACTTCCAACTCCAGTTCCCATGTAAATTTCCTTGCACCCTGAAGGAAAATACTTACAAGAGAGTGAAAAGTTCTTTCCATTGGCATCCTGAATTACTTTATGAAATATTCTAGTTCATTCTTGAATTTTATAACAGCTTAAACTTAAAACAAGGTCTTAATTAGAACTCTACATCTGTCAGAAAGTGCTGCTTTAAGTGGGTACTGCATTAACTCTTTGCATGAATTGTCTTGTCCATTTCCTGGTTGTTTCCAGAGTATCCTGTGCTTCAGTATTTTTTATTTCACTAAGCTCTGCTGTTCAACTGCAGAAATCTCAGAAACATTTCTGATTATTTTTCAGGACTCATAGGATGATAGAAGGCAAACATCATGTCAATATTTGAAGACGTCAAGGAGTTATGAAAAAATGAAAAATCAGAGAATTAGCAACCACTCAGGTTATTTTCAATTCCTCAGAAAAATTTGGAACAAATAATTCAGCTAACTATTTTCAAGATAACAAGGAACTGAGGAAAGCCAAACCAATATTTTCCTTTAAATTCTGCATAACAAGGGTAATGATGAAAACAGGAGGTGCTATACATCATGACCTTTTGCAGTCACGATCCATTCTAAAAATAGATCTAAGGAAATGCTTTTTTGATAGAAGTACTATTGGGTACTTCCATGCACTTGCACTTACATTGTTACTATCAATGGTTCATTGTCAAAATGGAAGAAAACATTGAATAGGATTAATTCAGGGAGAGTCATGATTTTAAAGTTCTTTGATATCTTCGTTGATCTTGCAGATTAAATCAACCTACTTGTTAATGTTTGAGAATCACATGATTATAAAAAGGACTGTATGCTGAAGAACAAGAACAGAATTCAAAATCTCTTTAGTGAACTGATGTCTCAAGGATTGAATGAAGTGCAAAGTTTTTCTTTTAGGCAGGAATAATTAGTTGTATAAACACAGGATGAGAAACAACAAGATGGCTAAACAAGACAAACTATAGTGGAGCATAAATTGAACCAGTACCAACAATAACACCACCTTGTGAAAAAAAATGAACGTTTTATTTGGATACGTAGCAGGTGTTTTGCATGCTGCAGTGTTGATATGATCCTCACTCTGCTTTCTGCTCAGACTTGATGAGGAGTTAGGGGGACCATTGAGTGGAATTTGGGCATTCAGCTTTGAGAGGTTGAGGGCCACAAGGAAAAAAATCAGAGAGAGCAACGACATGACCGGGGATCTAGTACACTCTGCCTGTAATGGACAAAGGAATGAATGAGGCTAAAGGCAGCTCAAATAGGCTAAAGAAGAAAAAAGAATAAAGGATTGTATGGTTTACAAAAAGGGAAATGAGGACAATTTTCTCCAGGTCTATAGTAATTGTGGCTCCTTGTGGTGAGCCCATGAGATACTGTTACTTGCAAAAGGAATAAAAGTGAAAAAAATCTTTGAGGAAAAGTCTTTCTAATCCCGAGAGTAATGAAACAGCAATGAACAGATCACCTAGGGAGATCATGAAGTCTCTAACTGTGGGTGCTGTTAGGAACAGTCCACTGAGATATTATTTTAGTGAAATACCAATAAGGACATGTACGAAATAACCCCTTATAGCTCCTTACACCTTTTTTTATCGAGGTTCCGACACTTGGATGAAGAGTTCAGCGAACTGCAGGAACTTAAGTTAGGATCTCTGAACATCATCTTTTTTCTTAGTTTGTTTGGGGTTTTTTAATATTTTTTTCTTTTCACCTGTATGATCAATTATACAAAGAATGCTTATATCATTGTCATGCCATCACCCTGAGACACAAGACAGACCTGAATGAATAAGCTTGGTCAAGATGTCCAGACTTCAGTTATTCTCCTGTTTCCTGGGAAAAAAAAAAAAGAAACTAGCATTATGGTACAAGAACATCCAGGGCTGTTAATTAATACTTAAGCATTTATTTCTTGAGGGGAAAAAAAAAAAGCAAACCAGGCTTTAGAGGAAATCTCTCAAACAGACAGTCTACAGTCAGTTAGATGAAGGTCCAAACTCATTTTTCAATCAGATTCACAAATCACTTGTACTCTTCACATGTGAATGAACGGTTAGATGGGGTTGTAGTGTTGAGCTCTGAAGCTTTGAAGGCTGGTCCATGATTCTGTCAATGCAGTCTGGCTCTATCAAGCCAAGGAAGACTAGAACCCCATCAAACTGCTATGTTGGTATTTTGTGCTCTGAATTATTTAAAAAATGAACATCTTGAGCTTGACCTTCAGATTAATTTGATCACCAACACTCTTAACAGAAAACTCTGTGGCTTTAGGAGCCAGTGCATCCAGAGCTACTCTTTGTCTGGCTACACAATCAGAGCCACTTTTTTTGTAGGAAGATTGGTTCTGCAGTGTTTTAAACAGGTCACTTTTTGTATTGCTGATGAATGTCCAACTCCCAAAGTTTGACCTAAATACATAATTTAAAGCAGTTTTCTGGAAAACAGAAAAAAATCACAATTGATTTGTTTTTAATTGGGATTATTCTTCACTGGTAAACAGAAGGTACTGCTGTATACATTTTGTTGATTTGCACCTGTCTGCTGTGGGTTAATGGCATGATTAAAAAACATTTCACTCTGAGTTTCCAGCATCAGAGGGTAATAATATTCAGTGACTGACTTTTACTTTAGGCTTAATGTTCAACTCATTTCTGTGCAGCTTATCTAGAAAGGAGAGTATTAACCTTAATAAACACAGGCAATTATATTTCAGCAATGCATAGTATTATAGTGGTACTTATTCACTTCTTCAGTCCCTTAGTATCTTCCTGCACCCTAACTTGACATGTTTTTTTAAGCTTACATCTGGCCTTTCAATACCTCTGAGTATTCAAAAAATGCCCCAAATGGTACTGATTTCAGCTGGTTAGACATTTCAAACTAGGACTTCCAAATGGATGCATAAGCTTTAAATGATCTCATGTCATTATTTTATAGCTTCCTCTGACCCTTATTCTATTTTTATTGTATGCTTCATGGCCGAATTCAGCACAGGAATACAGCCTGCACTTAATTGTAGCAGTACTGAATTGGGATTTCAGCATCCTTTGACCTACCATTGTAATGATAGTTGCCTATTACATTTTCAGGTTTTTTTCACCTTAGAAAACTTAGTATTTGCTATGAAACCCTTTAAAATGTGTTCATCCTAAATAACTTCATCCCAACACCACTTAACTTTCCTAGGAAATTATTAAGCAAACTGGGAGGAAAAGAATCTTTTGAAGGTTTCACCAGTCTTGATTCCTAACTTCACAATTGTAGCCATCTTAAAGTGAAGAAAGAAAATCCATAGCAGCTAGAAATACTGATTTTTGTTAGAAAATATGGATTTTATTTTGAAAACATTTAAGGAAATAAAAGGAGTGGTTTTGCATGTTTGCTTGCCTTTTCCCTCTAAGGAAGAAATACTTGACTTTGAGAAGGTATTTGTGTATGATAAACAAGTTCATTCCACATAAATCCTCAAAATACACATAGCTGCAACAAAATGAAAAAATTGTGGTTTCAGTACAATTCCTATATGATCTCTGTATGACTTTCTCATGCAGTGAAAATGTCATAGCTGCACTGAAAGACAGGAGAGGAAAAAGAGAGTTATTTTATATCATACACTTCAGCTGAATATTAAGCCCCCCAGATTCCCATAGGAAAGAACATTGTGAAAGGGGAAAAGGGTGAACAACAGGTAGAAGAATACATGTCCCACTAATATACTCTTGGTTGGATGTGCAGTGTTTTATTGTATGTCAGGTGGTCTGTCATGTTTTCTCCATGCAAGAAAACAAGCTAAATATAAGCTAAACAAGCTCTTTCAGCCTAAGTGGCTTATTTTCCATAACTGTAGACAACAAATAAATAAAAAAGTGATACTCACTGTAATACTGTTCATGTAGTTATAATACTCATGTAAGTTTTCTCCCAGGTCTGTTTTTCCTGATGTTAGCAGACAACTAAGGCAGGCTTCTCACTTTTGAAAAGGGTGACACAACCCACTTCCTGCTTGATCTGTGCTTTTCTAACCATGGCTTTTTTACTAGCAGTTACTTTATGTCCACCTGATTTGGAATCAGCAGTCACCACCACTCAGCAATCCCAAGGACACATGAACACCTCTTCATTTCCAAATCAAATCAACTGTTGCAGCCTGCCTTCAAAGTTGGGTTTCTCACACAGACACAGTTAGAATGGACAATGGCCAGGAGGCACTAAACAACATTAAAACAAACACAAAGAGAGAAGCTAAAACCTGCCCAATGCACTTCTGCCCTGCCCTAATATATTAATTATATAGGTACAGTATTGAAATCTTCAGCAAACAGCCCCCAATATCATCTTTGTAATAAGAGATCAATAACAGTAAGAAATTTCTGTGTCCTTTTTGAACTTGAGGGAGTACAAAATGTTGAGCACAATTCACATTCAGTTCCACTTCACATTCCCAGTCTCTATAGTTCTGTCTGGCTGCCTGAGTAAACTCTCTGGATTTCATGGCGAGTGTAAAATTGAAGGTTAAGGTGGGGAGACCATTTGGCCTTCATTTTATTGTAGAGTGTTCCTAGAATGTTTGCCTTTGTTCAGTTGTTCACTTTTAGTTAAGAGCTGAGCTCTCATGGTTCACCCAGATGTGCCCTGGAGTCTTCTGTCCTTCCAACTTATCACCTGACAGCAATGATTGTGTAGTGTAATTAAAAGTCAATGCTAGCTTTCGGGATATATGCTATAATAAAAGAACCATCTGAAAATAGGGCTTAAATAATGAAGGGTTCAAGGATATGTAGGCTGGTATTTGTTATGCATTTTAATAGAGGAAGTTTGCAGCTAATTGGAGGCTAACTAAACCCTTTGGACACATTTCGAGTCATGTCAGTCTTTTTATTCTCCCCAAGGAATCTGATAGGCCATGCAGCTTAGTACTGCCTTTTTCTATCTTAATTACCACATTGAGCTGTGCTAATGTAGGTTTACTTTGGACGCATGTGTTATGATTATAACCCAGGGAAGCATTTCTACTACAGGCTTCAGAATCTAGTTTAAACACTTCTCTATCTGCAAATAGTGAAAGAAGAAAAAAATTAAAGACCAATTTTCTTCTCAAACTAATGCATTGTAACTCATGCATATGAATCTAGAGAAAGTAGATCACCTGAGTTACTGTGACCCATCCCAATAGCTCATAAACAAGGTGTTGATTATTCTGTATTTGAGACATTATTAGATCTGTTTTGATATAATATTACACATTCATTGGGCTTCAAGAACTGCCCTTACCATGAACACACACTCTTTGTAACGACACTGAAGACACTCATCAGTTTTAAATATGTTAAGCCTGTGAAGGGAAGTCTATATTCTGCAATATGGTTTCAACTGCAAGCCTGTGGCTAACAGGGAAAAAAACATTATGACAGTCCCATTTATTTGCTGCTTGTGGAATTTCTGCAAAGCTTGGTCAACGAACCCAGTAGACTGACCTTCATAATTCAGACTGAAGTTAGGGAGAAGGAGAATCACTTTAAAAGGAAAATGAAATACGGACCTGTTGAGTTTCATAAGTGTCAGGAAAAAATGTTGAACAGTGTAAAAATTACAGACAGGAAAAATATTTTTATACTTTATGGTGATATACACATGCATGTACATTTTTAAAAGGAATTAGCAAAAGAGTTGAGCTCAAAAAAAGAGAATTTGATCTTACTTTTTTGGGAGGCTAGCATTTAAAAAGTTGATCAAAAATATTATAATTCTTCAATTTTCACTGAGTCTGGAAGCAAAGTGGTTTGTGTGAGTATATACAGACAGAAATCCAAGTTTTGGGGTACTTCTCTACTCTATAGAGAAGTTGAGACTCTTTTGGCCAAGAATTCTACCATCAACAAACATATATTTCTCAGCAATCCCTGTCTTTTTCTCCCTCTCCTGCATCCAAAAATAAATGAAGTGTATTTACACTGGGCATATGCACCAAAAATTTTATTCATAGGACTTTCATAGCTACTTCAGCTATATTTCAGGATAAGGAAAAGGCATGAGTACAATATTTATTTTCTTTTTCTGCTCTCTTGAATTGTCTTATTTATTGCTATAATGGACCTCTGACCTTCCAACATCACCATGCAATGTTGCACAATTCAAGTAAAACTTGTAAAGTTCAGCTTCTCTTGGTAGTAGGTTCCACTACTGTGGGCCAACAGTACTGAAGTTAAAAGAGTTGAGATGACCCACATTTCTTGAACTGCAAGACATGCTCACATGTATGCTGCACTTCAGCTACTTTAAATTTCCCTAAGATCAAGAGATGATAAGAGACCTTACCTAGTTTCCCAAGAGGCTCATACATCCTTGACCTCAGAGGAAAGAAGTCTGAGGAGAACCTTGACCGAGGTTCTGTGTGTTCAACTCTTTGATTTTTATGATCACGCTCCTGGAAGAAGGAGGGTTGCTGTTTCTTTGCACTAGTTTTCTGGAGTCTGAGGAGAGAAAGACAATGGACACCCTATTCACATTGGAAGCTGCCATGGATGGGAGTGGAAAGACTTAAGGTCACTTAAAGAATCACCATCAAAGATATTAGGAAAAGTGTGATTTTAATGTAAATTTGTAAAAGTGCATCAACAGAGTTTGATGGCAACATTCACTCTATGTGGAGTGATCCACTTACTATGTGGAAGGGACATATAAGGTTTGGAATTGGGTTGGACTGATTTACATGGGGATCAGAAGAAATGATTTATAGAGAGATCAGGGGAAATCAAGTCAGGAGTGGATTTATTTATACAGGGACCAGGGAAAGAGAATGAGGAAGGGTGTCATGTTGAGTCATGAGGTTCAGTAAGGACTCCCTTGCTTTCTAAACTCCTTCTCTGAGATGAGTCTGCATGTGGCTGGATCCAAACTTAGTTCCAGACTTGGTCAGTGGTTTATGTCTAATAAAGCGGTAAGGGAAACCTCCTGTAGAGTCACGAGGTTCAGAGTGGATCCCTTGCTTTCTAAACTCCTTCTCAAATGAGTGACACACATTTTCAAGAAGTGGAGTAAGTAGGATATGGGAAGCTACAGGCCTGTCATCCTGACCTCAGTGCCAGGGAAGGTTATGGAACAGATCATCTTGAGTGTGATCACACACCATATGTGGGACAACTGCGGGATCAGCCCCAGTCAGTAAGGCTTTACAAAGTCTAAGTTCTGTCTGACCAACCTGATCTCTTCCTTTGACAAGGTGACCCTCCCAGTGGGTCACCCACCTTCTCCCTGAGGAGAAGGTGGTAGACATCGTCTATCTTGACCTCAGTAAAGCATTTGATACTGTTTCCCACAACATTCTCCTGAGAAGATCACTGCTCATGGACCGAATGGGAGTACCATTTGCTGGTTTCAAAACTGGCTGGATGATTGAGCACAAAGAGTGGTAGTAAGTGGAGTAACATCCAGTTGGCCACCGGTCACCAGCGATGTCTCCCAGGGCTCTGTACTGGAACTGGTTCTGTTCAACATCTTTATCGATGATCTGGATGAAGATATGGAACGCACCATCAGCAAATTTGAAGATCACACCAAGTTGGGTGAGAGTGTTGATCTGCCTGAGGGTAGGAAGTCACTACAGAGGGACCTGGACAGGCTGCAGCAATGGGGCAAGGCCAATTGTATGAGCTTCAACAAGGCAAAGTGCCGGGTCCTGCGCCTGGGCCACAACAACCCCATGCAAATGTACAGGCTTGGGTCAGACTGGCTGGAAATCTACCTGGAAGAAAAGGATCTGGGTGTGCTGGTAGACAGCTGGCTGAACATGAGCCAGCAGTGTGCCCCGGTAGGCAAGAGGGCAAAGAGCATCCTGGCCTGTATTAGAAATAACGTGGCCAGCAGGACCAGGGAGGTGATTATCCCCCTGTACTCAGCACTGGTGAGGCCACACCTGGAACACTGCATTCAGTTTTGGGCCCCTCACTACAAAAAAGACATTGAGGTACTGGAGTCAGTCCAGAGAAGGGCAACGAAGCTGGTGACGGGTCTGGAGCACAAGTCTTATAAGGAGCAACTGTGGGAGCTGCAGTGTTTTGTCTGGAGAAGGGAAGGCTCAGGGAAGACCTTATCACTCTCTACAACTACCTGAAAGGAGGTTGGAGCAAGGGAGTGATTGGTCTATTCTCCCAAGTAATGAGTGATAGGACAAGAGGAAATGACCTCAAGTTGCACCAGAGGAAGTACAGGCTGGATATTAGGAAATATTTTTTTACGAAAAGGTTTCCTTTGTCAGGCATTGGAACAGGCTGCCCAGGGAAGTGGCAGTCACTGTCCCTGGAGGTGTTTAAAAAATGTTTGAATGTGGCCCTTGGGGACATCATTTAGTGGTGGACTTTATAGTCCTGAGTTGATAGTTGGACTCGATGATCTTGAAGGTCTTTTCCAACCTGAGTGATTCCATGATTCTATGATTCATAGAGAAGTCTCAGTGCAGCGGAATTCACTCTTAGTCCCAGACTTGTTCAATGGTTTATGTTTAAAGGGATTAGGTGTAGGGTTCTTAGTGTCATGCTTCAATGTGTGATAATGAGTCTTATGTGAATCACAGAATTATACAATACGCTGCATCAGGATTATTGAGTCCAACTCCTGTCCCTGTGTAAGACACCCCAAGAATGACACCATGTGCCTGAGAGCATTGTCCAAATGTTTCTTAAACTCAGGCAGGCTTGGTGCTGTGAACACTTCCCTGGGGACCCTGTTCCAGTGTTCTATCACCCCCTGGGTAAAAAACCTTTTCCTGATATCTGACCCAAACCTCCCCTGATTCAACTTCATGTCATTTCCTTGAGCCCTGTAATTGGTCACAAGAGTGAAGAGATTGATACCTGCCCCTTCTCTTCCTCTCATGAGGAAGCCATAGACTGCAAAGAGGTCACCCCTCAGGCTCCTCTTCTCCAAGCTGAATGATCCAAGTGACCTCAGTTGCTCCTCATAAGGCATTCCCTCACTATCCTTGTGGCTCTCCTTTGGATGCTCTCTAATATTTTGATGTCTTTTTTTTATATTGTGGTGCCCAAAACTTCACATAGTACTCAAGGTGAGATTGCACCAGTGCAGAGTAGAGTGGAACAATCACCTCCTTTGACCAGCTGGCAACGCTATGCTTGATGTACCCCAGGACACAGTTGGCTCTCCTGTCTGTGAGAGCACACTGTTGGCTCATATTCAGTATACCATCAACCAGGACCCCCAGGTCCTTCCCCACCACGCGGTTCTCCAGCCACTTGTTCCCTAGTCTGCACATACAACCAGGGTTGCCCCGTCCCTGTGTGACTTTGGAATAGTAGTAATTTGAGGTTCATTAACATTATTACAACATATTACAAAACTAGATTGTATGATTTTGTAGCAACATTTAATTGGCCAATAATGAACAATTTGCTGTAATCAAACATAGTGATTTAGTTAAAGATTCAACAAGTTTCTAAATTAAATCGTACACACATAGAGACACAGATATAGAGGTTAACCTATGATTAAGATGTTCATAAGTTTTGGTACCCAATGAGCTGTAGAGGTCATGAGATCGCATTAAAGTGAATTACTCACTTTTCCAATAGACCATAAAAAAAATTAAATTATAATGAATTACTAATTCTTTTTGTCTTCCATCATGAAATATGAAAAGTGGTGAATTACTCACTCTTTTCTATCATTGGAATCGATCTTTTGTGGTGAAGTACTGGGTAGCAGCCTGCTGGGATTCTGAAGGGCTCCAAAGGGCCTCACTTTAGGATCAATATTTATAGGGTCACAAGATGATTGAATTGGTTAGTATTTTTCCAATGTGACCACAATTGTTATCAGGTGATGTTGGCAACTTTCGGAGTGGGCTATGGTCAGGGCAGGAGAGGTCTTGGGTACATTTCCCAAAAAACATGTGTTCCAGATGCCTAATTGTCCTAGCTCACTGCAGTCATACCAGGGAAAGAAGGTGCCAGATTGTCTCAGCTTACTGCTCCAGTGGGCAAGGTCAGAAAGTGACAGATTGTCCTAGCCTACAACACTTGCAATGAAAACAAGTGCAATGTTGGGCCCACTGCACTTGTAAATAAAGAAAGAACAGTGTTGACTGGTGCTGACATTGCAATGCGGTAAATTTTATTACATATTTACTATCTATTACATACAAGAGCATAGGTCTTATTTTGCTATTCTTCAATTTAAATTGATATTAATGAGAGATTAATTGAAGTGCCCTGTAGTCAGTCTTTTTCATAATTTATTGTTCTTTCTTATGCTTAGAAACATTTTCCCTAAACATGTTTTCTTGTGTTCTGTGAAACAGATTTTTTCTGCTTATTTTTTTAGTTCATTTATGTATTTTTGACGTTAAAATAGCTAACACAGGTCTGTTCGTGTGCAGTAGTTTTCATCATTCTTACTCTTTATTATCCCTACTTTAGCCTCCTGTGTTTTGCCCTCCATAAACTGATAGATCTATAATTTTGCTATAATTTATGCTTCCTCTATTTGCATTACCTTGCCTGTTCCATTTTCCCCTTGACTGGACAATCTCTATCTGCCTACTTTTTCTTTTTCATTACATCCCATTTTGATTTTAACACTGGCATGTAGGATACAGCCATAGAAGATTTTATATTTAGTTCTCCTTTTCCTCTCTGACTTTGATAATTAGAAATTATTTTCCAGGTAATGTCAATTTAGTTTTCTTTTGCTGATTAAACATAATTCCATTTTCCTGGCTCCAGCTCTGTTCTCTCTCTGAAGACCAGTTAGCTTTTTAAGATACAATTCCCATATTTTCTAAAATTTCAGTATCTATTGCCCTCTGCCTCTTGATTGGCAGCTGAAGCTTCCATCTAAATCCTGAAATATGACTGGATGACTATGAAAAACAAAGGTAATGAGAATGGCAGACATGACACCATACTGTGAATATGCCTGAGTGGTGCATAGAGGTCATCCTGGAAACTTGACTTTACTTAGAGTCCTTTCAACTGATTAGTTGCCTTTTCCACTGAGTGCCCACAGTCCTCTGATATTCTTAACTCTGTTCTTTTAATTGTCATAGAGTGGAAAAAGGGTGCTTTTCTCCTTTTTCTGTTTCTATTTGGCATACTTTCTTTCCCTTTAAAAATAATTTATTTAATTTGAGCTGAGTTCAGGTGGCAATGAAAATAGTGATTGTGTATAGCCATACATTTTATTAAGTTATTTCACAAAAGTATTCATTCATAAGTAACAACTTCACATTTTAACTGTTAATTTGGGCTACATTACAAGGGTCTTATTGAAAATTGACTGTTTTATTGAAAGGCTTCATATGTAACCTGATCTGATGATCTTTGCCCATTTTCTACCCCCCATTTACTTAATCTCTGAGAACAGGGTAAGCAGTCTTTGCTTTTACCCGCTGTTGACACACAGGCTGAATCTTGCTTTTTGTACAGCTGAGCAATGGCAATGGCAACCTAATTCTTGGTGAACTTATAAGAATTTTTTGAAATATCATTGCTGCTTAATTTTATGTTATTTCTTCATACCTGCAGTGTAAAATGCTGGATGCTGTTTTAAAAGCAAAATAAATCAAATAATATTAAGCAGGAAAAAGAATTTTCAGGAAAATCTGTGTTACTACTCCTTTTTTTTTCTTTTCAGAGAAGGATCAAAAGACACATCACACATATCTCCTTGCAGAATATTCTGAGGCACTGTGAAATCAGATGATAGATATAGGAATCCTTATCAAACCAATACAATTCAATCTCATGCTGACATGCAGAGTTTTATATAAAGACAGTAAACACAATATGCTCATGGAATAGGTCAGATACAGATTTATATGCAAGAAGTAAGATGTGAAAAAATATCAATTCCATGCTTGATCAGAAACAAGTGACAAGAGAAAGACAAAGAAAGAAGCCAAGACAGGCAGAATATGTCTTGTGTATTTGAGATGAACAATAAATCAGAGTGGCCCTATCAAGCAATTGGGCACAGTGACATTTTTCTATGACACAAATTGAATGGTCAGGTTCCCAGGTATGAATAATGATCACAACTTGGAAACATTGTTTTTTGCACAGAAGAGAAAAAAGCAAACATACAGAAAAAAAAGAAGCTACAACATCAAGAACATAGAAGGGTCAATTGCTGGAATAAGGATCAGTGACATGGCATATCTAGAAAAAGTCCTAGAAACAGAAACATACTATCCCTTTTTTAGCCACTACCAGATCTTTCTTCTCCTTTCAGCCTGTGTGTGGAGTACACTGTGTGCTGGAGTACCCTGTGGCAGCGAAGCTTTATGCTGAGTATGATACTACTCCTACTGTTGGTGAGGCCAGCAGGAAATGTATCAGGGACTACGGGTAAAACTATGCCATTTACTTCAAAAAATCAAAGCTCTAAAGGTAGAAACCATGTGGAAGAGTGTTCTCAAGAGCCAAGTTCAGTGGCTACAACCTCAACTACTCCTCAGCTCAGCTAGCAAACTTTTGAGAGGTCACACAGTTATTCATGTTCTGCAAACATGATGGCAAAGTAAGTGCTGTAGTATGGACAGCAAGGCAGAGTAAATAGACTTCACAGCTCTGCATAATTTAGTTCAAATTTTATGTAGCGTGTATATAAAAAAAGGGACAGATACAGCTTTGAACTTTGAGGATTAAGGTTCAGTACAGTGAAATACATCACCATAAATATTAACCCAATGTCTCAAAGTAACAGTTTGCTGATGATTCCCTAGCCAGTGATGTTAAACAGTACACTAACATTTGGTATACTATACCACATTATTGAAGATATTTTTTCATTAGTATAATGCAATATCACTCTTCACCAAGAAAACCAGAACAAGACACAGTTATAAACATAGTGACAATTCCCAAGACAAAATTCCCAATTCAATAAATACTCTTTAAGATGAGCAGTGGGCTATAAGTGAGAGTACATTTGTCAAGATCATACATTGCAGTGTGGAAGAATGCCTCAAATTTGTAGATGTACAAGTAAACTTTCAGTTAGATTTTGAAAGCAATCTTTTCTCAATCCTGCTGTCATTTGGATATTTACACATTTATTATTCTATGTGTTATTAAAAATAAAAGTGTGTCATCTGTGGCGTTTTGGGATTAAAAAAGGATATGCAATGGCTGTCTTAAAAAATGATATAGACTAGCAATTTGTTAAATATATACAGATAGCTGCCAAGTTTAGAAAATTTGAATCTAGAGCCTCTGGCAGAATATTCACAAAAATGAGATAACAAATACAATTCTGTACTCTCTAAACTGCTACCCTGAATAAAAATTAGTGAGAATTACTGCAGTATCCTACTTATTAATGACTGATAATTAAATACATTGGATCAAGATAAGAAGCTGCCTTCCTTCAGATTTTGTATAGTATTAGTACACCTGTCATACCCCATGCCCATCTACTGAGGAGGGGAGAAAGCAACTTAGAATCAATTACTAATAATTAGTATTTATAATAATAGAAATATTTTTGCACATAGGCCTTAAAATGGTTTACTGTGCATGGAAAACAGACGTTACTTCAATTACACACAAAAGGAAACTGACAAAACCCCTAAGTTAAGTGGTTAAAATTAAGTCTATACAGTAAGACAGTATAAAGCAGCATAAATAAGATTTTTTCTTCCTTGAGAAAGACCATTGACAAATGATGAAGTTATGCATCAATGCTCTGAAAGCTGTTAACAGAGAACATGGGAAAGACAAAGACATTGCTATGTGCATCAGGCACCCATGACAAACAAAATCTCACATAGAGAATTATCTCCAAAAGGATTCACTTATTTTCTCCTCTTGCCTCATCTCACAGCTACGTATCTGGGGATGTAAAAGGAGCAACAGCTTCCTACCACTAAAGTTAGCTGCTGAACAAGATTTCTCTAGCATGAGGCAAAAATCAATTAATAAAAAGATAACATTCAAATGTGATTTTTCCTTTATTTTCTGCACAAGAAGGAGGGATAGGAAAGGAGGAGAATTTTACAATATGTCATAATTATTTTTCTTACTGAAATAACACTATTATATGTCTTTGGGACACAGTCTAATTTTTTAATGTGTGTATATCTTTGAATTCTGACCATTAGCCAGAATACTGAGTTTGACTACAAACACTAACATAACACAAACATTACAGAATCACAGAATCACAGAACCATTGAGATTGGAAGAGACCTTCAAGATCATCCAGTCCAACCATCTGCCTACATCACTAAACCAGATCACTCAGTGCCACATCCAGACACATCTTGAACATTTCCAGGGATGGTGATTCCACCACAGCCCTGGGCAACCTATTCCAATATCTAATCACCCTTGAAGTGAAAAAATTTTCCTAATGCCCAATCTGAATCTCCCCTGCTGCAATTTAAAGCCGTTTCCTCTCGTCCTTTCACTATGGGCACAGCAGAAGAGACCAACCCCCGTCTCACTGAAACCCCTTTCAGGGAGTTGTAGAGAGTGATGAGGTTCCCCCTGAGCCTCCTCTTCCCCATACTGAACAACCCCAGCTCCCTCAGTCGTTCCACATAAGACATGTTTCCCAGTCCCTTCACCAGCTTTGTTATCCTTCTCTGGACACGCTCCAGCACCTCAATGTCTTTTTTGAAGTGAGGGGCCC
>VZRW01007825.1:27404-60853 GCA_013398125.1 Aegotheles bennettii | reverse complement strand
CCGAGGGCTGCGCTCGGGGGGCGCCCCGGGTGCGGTGAAGAACAACGCTCGGTGTCCTTCGGGCACTCCCCCGGCGGCGCGGTGGGAGCCGGGGGGCCCTCCCGGGCGGATCGGGTGGGACCAGGTGAGCGCACACACCGCGGCAGGCGCCTCCCTGGCGGCGACTCGGACCGTAATCTCTTTTCCTGGTTTTCCAGCCCTTTTCCAGGGCTGGCCAGACCATTCTCTGTTCGGATCACCCTTCCCTCACTTCTGGCCTGAGGCTTGCAGCAACTCTTTCACTGGGAGGTCCGCTGGTGAAAGTCACACACAGTGCAGCTGGCGTAGAGGCAGAGAACGTTATCGTTTTAACTCCCCCAAAGCTGGTAAACCTAGGAAAAACGCGTGCAGTTAAGTCAGCAGCTGCAGAAAACTTCCCTATTGAAATATTTACTCCTCACTAGAACCTCAACAGTGAATATGTTCTGACATGATACAAGGAAATTCCTTTGCTCCTCTCTTTTCTGGAAAAACTACAGTATTTACATGTGGAAAAGATGGGTTGAGAAAGAAGAGGGAGGCAAATTTCTTTTGAAGTTATTCTTTGTTCTGAAGTTCAGCGTTTTAATAATTTGGATTGATGCTTTTGTGCTTGTCTGAAGCTGGCTCTTCCTCGGGCTGTCCCTGCCTCAGAATGGGTGGAAAAGCTGAGTGGGCCGTTAGAGGTCAGCACTTGTACTCAGCAAGTGTGTTATATGGTAACCAGTAAAAGCATCGAGCTTCTCCTGGTCTTAGAAGGGTATTGAGACTGAAAAGGACTTAAAAAGTTCTATGAGTCTCTCATTACAGAACTAAGCTCTGGATGTACTGTGAGAGAAGAATTACTGAGTAATTTTCCTTTCTCTCTGTTGCTTCATACCTGTAACCCAGTAGTTCAGGTTCTGTTTCTGTAACTTACTTAGGAGTGGTAGGGAGACAGTATTCTGTCACCATTGCAGTTGTTTTGTGTTCTCTGTTTTGTCTGTCATATCCTTCACAGTGACCTGGAGCTTGACTGTTTTTTTGTAATTCTAAGTGTGTTTTCAGTACAAAAATATGTAAATAGCAATAGTAGAAGTTGCTGAAGTGAAGGAGTATGAAATTCTCCTCGGTGTGAAACAAAACTGGTTCTAAAGTTTGCACAAGTCCCAGATTTACTTCAGCCATTCTATACTGACCTGATCTTCATGCATTAAGCTTCTAAAAACATGTGTGGAGCTTCTGGGGGGAGTGGGTTGGGTTTTGGTGGTGGTGGTGGAGCTTAGTAGACCCACTACTAACCCACGATGTTTCACTCCTCACAAACTTGTTAAATGTACTAGGGGAAAATAGATATCTTGATGGATCTTACTCACATGAGTTGAACTTATTCTATAATCAGCTCAAACTTGCTGGTAACAATTGAAAAGTCAATGAACCAAAGCGTTTCTTGATTGGACAGTCCTTAGGCTAACTGAAGTAAGACTCAAATATCCTAGTGATTCACTTGTTCTCAAGATAAACTCTGAGTTCTTTAGGTTGATCAAGTTACGTTGTAAACTGGTGGAAAACTGAATTTGGCAAGGCTTGACAGACTAAGGTTTCTTGTTTTGTATGGAAATTATGATAATATTACTGGTTTATAAACCTGCAAACCCTTCAGAAAATGTCTTTGGCAGTTTGCCAAGGGAGCTTTTGTTGGTTCACCTTTTTACATTTGTTTTTAGTCCAGGGGTTTTCAAGTTCTTCCAGAACACATCAAAAATTGCTGTTTGTTCATGTTGCTGTATGTCAAAATGGTACTTGGCAAAATATTCTCAAAAGGGGAATATCTGGTACAGAAGTGAGAGGTGTAAGATGTCACTGTGCGAGTGACGGAGCACTGGAACAGGCTGCCCAGAGAGGCTGTGGAATCTCCTTCTCTGGAGACACTCAAAACCCGACTGGGTGCGTTCCTGCGTGACCTGCTCTAGGTTGTCCTGCTCTGGCAGTGGGGTTGAACTAGATGATCTTTCGAGGTCCCTTCCAGCCACTAGGATTCTGTGAATTCTAATCCTCCAGCTCTTACGATTTGTCTGTTTTAAATACACCGAGTTATGAAAAGCATTACTCAAAAAGATTGTTGCCTCTTCAGTGGACACTTGTGGGACTATAAAATAACTGATCAGCTTTAAGTCAGTGAGTGAGTGTTCTTGTTTCATATCTATAATTAGACATCTCGGTGATTGAACTATAGGTGTTTGTTTTCCCTAAATGCAGTCCCATTTGTTTTCATTCCTGTTAGTTTTCTTCTCAACAAGAAGTCTGTGCATGATGATTTCTTTCTGTCCTATGTCCTGAAGGCAGACAAAAGTTGGGTGTGTATTTGCTATATCTACACTGTTGAAGATATTTGCCCCATAGAGTAATCCGTGCCTCCACACAGGGCTAGGCTAACACCTCCAGGTGTGCTAGTGCCTTCAACACTGATGTACCCACTCTAGGAGTCCAGGACTCCTCTGGATGCCACATGTGTCCCCGTAGCAGCTGTCTGGGACAGACTTGCATCCAAGTAACTGACTAGGTCACTTGAATTCCCACCGTTTTGTTTTATTCAGCATGTGGTTATGAGCAAAAGAGGGAACACATCTTAGATGTGGAGCCAACGATTGTTAGTCTAATCAAAATCTTAACGGTCTAATCAAGGACTAAGTATTAGTCCAGGTGCTAACACAGTTCAAGTTATATACAGTTACAGTGATACAGGCACAAACTCTAGTACCAAACCCTTTCCCTGGTGTTGCCTCGCCCGCCAACTCTCCCTCTGGGACTTGACTGGCTTCAGCTGGGAGGGGGAAGTCATTATACCAAATCATCCACGTCCCAAATCCTTCCCTGGCAGGAGGAGGACAGTGATGGTTTCTTCCTCCTTGCATTGGGTCCATTTGGGATCATTTTTATGTGCTTGTTAACATGCTGTGCACTTTGCTCTTTGGTCTGGTCTAGTCTAGACATCGATTCATGATTCCACATTACATCTGAATGTGCTATGTGGTGTGTTTTACGTATGTTGAGTACTTGTTCTTTGTTCTGTATGTTGCCTATAGAACTGGTTTTACCAAGCTCCCAGCGCTGCATCCCATTGATGACCAATAATTAAGCACAAGTGAGCTGTTAGAGCTTAGAGCCCCAGTGTTGTCCGGTGTTTGTGCTTTCAGGCCGCTGCAGTCACCCCATGCCTGTTCTCTTCTATGCTGTGTGTTTGAAGGAGTTGTAGATAGTTACAATTATGGCTAGGTATATACTTTTGAAACATCTTTAATAACTGCATTATTTCAGAAGAAAAAAGAACAGTCATATGTTCGCAATAACTTGATACCTTCCAGCAATTTCTAGGGTAAGTGGTCTCAGGCATAGCTTGTCTTATTTCTGGGCTTTGCAGTGCAGTTTTAGTTTTCATCGGAATCCTCTCTGACATAAGTTTGAGGCATGTAATTTATTTGGACCATTTTGAAAATATTTAGATGCTTAAAAAACATTGTTTTGGAAAGTTACTTCCCAAGTAAAGAAAAACACTCTCTTTCAGGTAATTCACCGTTAATTTCCCAGCAAATTCTCAGTTTATAAATCTATTGAGATGATTATTGTTCTAATTCTCTCTTGTATAGATTATGAGGGCAAACAAATTCCAGTCACTGGAGACAGAGTTGAGCTGGGCCAAAAAGCCAACAGTGAGCTGGGCCGAAAAAGCTTGAAATTGTAGTGAAATCTGTCTTGGCAGCTGACACTTCTGCTCTCCTTGGCTATGCAATTCTGCATATAGAGACAATGGAAGGTGGTCAAACAGCATGCTAAGTTTATTTTATTAGAAAATAACATGGTGAAAAATTTACAGCTCATTTACAGGTACGTTGTATGCCCTGCAGTGTAGGAGAGTTTGATTGAAAGCTGCTCAATTTTTGTGTGTAGTTTGCTTTACCATTTAGAAATGGGCTAGGAGCTTATATCATACAACAGGCAGAACTGATGGGCTCTGATGCAAATCCTATTTATTCACCCATTAGAGGCTTGATGTCCTGAAGTTGGATTGAAGGGGAATAGATGGTGAAATAAGCTTGAGAGCTGTGAAGAGTGGTGAGAGAAGCAAAAGACATGGGAGGCTGAGCGTAGTCAGTAAAATACTTCCTAAACTGATGAGAAAATTCTCTTGACTGAGAAGACGAGGAAAATTTTGGATATATTTGCTCCATTATATTCTCAGGAAGTGTCTCCAAAAATGTAAAATGGGGTGATTTTTACCTTGAGATATGGTGATTTTTCAGGGTGGTGGCTCTAGGAGCAGCCGTTCTCGTTTTATACCCACTGCAGATGTAATGCTCACCATATACCAGCAGTGTCATCTCTCTTATCAGACACAAAAAACCCCAAAGGCTATATTTGCATTTTCCTATACAGCATGGGACACAAATATGTGTGCTCCTGCCATTTCTTGAGGGCATGAAACACTAGATGTTGTAGGGTACGAGCATACTTCCTGGGACAAAGACTAATATATAGGTACAGTCTCATTAGAGGTTGGGAACTGAATGTCCTCCAGACAAATGGGACAACTGGTTTGCAAGTCCATTATTTAACATCTTTGGACTATGAGAAGTTTGGGTATAGAAGAAATGGTCAAATTCTACAAAATCTCACTAGTCACATGAATAAATTGTTAATTTATTTGGTTAAAAAGTTTTAAAATATGTTTAAATTCTTTTCCTGAATAGTGTCAAGCTTTCACTTGTCTTCTGTTTTGTTTTGCAAGTGCTTCTTTTCCCCTGTCTCTAACCTGGGAGTAATTTCTTACTCTAGATTTAGCTGTGTTAATTTTCTGATTTCTCTTTTGGGGATGCAGTGCCTGTGATACTAGCAGTGTTCCCAGAGTAATGTCTGTCACATTTAATATAAATAATAAGGCTAATGCAGCACAGCATGTGACATAAAGTTATAGGAACCCTAAATAATTTTACAGGTTTTTTCACCTTTCTCTCTTAACTGAGCAGCAAAACCATTCTCCCTTTTTTCCCCTCTCTGAATTGTTACAGAAAAAATGCATTCTGAATGATAACTACTGCTTGCTGAATGGAATGGCAAAGATCTCATGCTTTGGAGATGAAGATGATAAATCCAAGGATAAATGATAAATGCCATTGTGACAACTGAAAGGTCCTTTGTGTCAAAATGAACAGTCTTTGAGAAAAATCTGGAAAGTGGTTAAATCTGAAAAATGGGAGAAAGAGTAAGGAGCCCAGATTCTGAACACGACAGGAAATCAGATGGGGATAAAAATAGTGACTCCTATTATTCAGATGAAGATAATACATCTCATTCATCTGGCCAGTCACCAACACTAAGCTATCCATCTACAAGCCAAGAAAGAAGAGATCACAAAACACAAACTTCAAACAGCCTTGTGCACTACCAAGGTAGGTAGATAGCAGAAATCGTTGCTTTGTACCTGCTTGAAAGAGTTAATGATCTCTGAAAGCTAAAATAAAAGTGCGAAACTACCATTATGAGAATCTACAAATAAGGTTCATGTGAATTATGCTACAGGTGGCAGATAGACTAACTGAAATTAACCCGTTCCTTCATAAGGAGGATTTTTTGTGATTTTCAGAATTATTTTTTAAACAAGTGAACATGGCTCTTACACTAGCCTTTTGTTGAACCTTGCTGATGCTCTCTTTTTGTCTTTCACAAAAAGACTCAAGGTAGGTCCTTACTGTGCAGTCAGTAAAAGAGAGACAATTGTTAAAATGTCTCTGACAAAACACCCCTAAACATCTCTCTTGTGGAAGTCTAGTTGATTAAGCTTTACAGTGTAACACTGGGTACTTTGAAAAAACAAACAAATGAAAGACCACTAATGTGGCAAGAGAGAGGAGATGTATTTGGTGAAAGTTAGGTGCATGTGGAGATTCAGAAGAACGTTTTTCTTTGTCCTTCTTTGAGGGTAAAGTATCTGCAGTTTGAGATGAAACAGCTCCACTTTGAGGTCCCTTACACACACCTCACCTACACAAGCTGGTTTCTTGTTTGAGATTGTGGGGAAGCAAACATACCTATGAAAAGGGAGAGAATGGTTATACCGGTCCTGGGCTGTGGTAGGGATGTGAAGCCTCTCTGCCACACTTTGACAGCTTCTTGTAAGTAATTGCACACATCTTCTGGTGAAATCAGAGCATATCCTGCCTTTCTCTAGCAAGTGCTCTATTTCATTCATAAGTACTTGATGCTGTGTGACATTTGGTCAACATTATGTTCTAGGCTGTGCCAGAAGCTCTAACCATATTGAAGTTGCCCAGGGAGAGATCTTCAGATCCTTTACAGTGTTGGTATCCAGATGCAAGTGGTGTTCTGCTGAGCTTCTCTGTGTTTAAACTCAGCATCTTCTCCGTAACAGTCGGGGGTTAGCTTTACGAGAAACAAAAACTGCGCTCCACTGTGCTGGTTGATTTGGAGGGGGCAAGTGAATGACTAGCCAGAACTGAACATAAGGTATTGTCAGTGTCACATTGTTCTTGAAAGACACTATTTCCCAATTTAACTCTATGGTCGACAGTGCAAACCTGGTACTGGAATTTTCTGTTCTGCCATAAACGTGCAGAAATTATCAAAGGGGCTGGGAGTCTAGAGTTAATGGGAATTCCCTTAGTTAGTGATGGGAGTGGCATCATTCCTGCAGTGCATGTGTCAGATAATCTTTTCACACCTGAATGTGACACAAGTGTTCTTCCTAAAGGAAAAAAAACCCTTTTGTTTGCCCAAGCTGTGGAAAAAATGAGCATCAAGCAGAAAATGAATATTTGTGCAAAAGGGTTAGAGAAAATTACAAGAAAATATTTTATTTTTGCTGTAAAGTATTCTCTGTAGAAGAGAAACACAGTGAGTGCCAAAGGGGAGGAAGAATTTGCTGTCACACACAATCTGTGTATAGGTAACTGCACTATTGCTGTATCCCAGCTTTCAAGCCTGAATTAGAAGCTGCTGCTCAGTATGTTTCTTCTGACACTGATACACCTTAATGAATCATAGACTCTCTATATATTCAGTTGTTTTAAGAATTATTTTTTGTGGATTATATGCTTCATTCTTTTGAGCGTAGCTTGAGAGGCAAATGAGATGGAAACAAAATGTTTAGCTTTTATCTATGGGGATGATAATAAAATAATAATATCAAATAGGAATGCAAGTGATGCATACTAGTAATCAAATAAGGATACTGTGTGGAAAATAACTTGTGATACAAGAGTAAATTATTCAGGGGAGAACTGAATTTTCATGGGATTTATAATTTCGCTTCAGAGGTTTTTTGCCTTGAGCCTTTGAAATCTGCTGTTTTGTCTGTAAGCATGGCAGCTGGATTTGAAAATACTACTGCATTTGTCTGAGAGAATTACATCTTGCATAATACATAACTAGCTAGTGCTCAGCTAATTGTTGCCATTTTAAAAGCATTTGATAATATTGTATGCATAAGAGTACAGTATTTCTAAAACATTTTAATAGACATCATCAAATACTAACAAAATACAACTGTTATTTCTGATACGATTTGCAGTTCATTACTTTACAATGGTCCTATATTGGTGGCTGCAAATATTACCTCTTACAGTAGATCACAAACATAAATCTCCTTTTTTTAATCTATCAAAAGGAGCAAAAGTCTATCTCATATATGCCTTTTATTGTCTGGTTTGAAAGCTGCTATCTCTGCTAAATACTGTAAAACTGTTTCAGGCAGAGCTTTATTCCAAGAAGGAAGTCTGAATAGACAAATTGCATTGTCTTATGGTAAACGTGCTTTTTATTTTTCCTCTCTTAGCCACAAAGAAATTGGGTTCCAAATATGCACCAAGCAAAAGAAGGATGCAGTGGGGTGTCCGTTCTCAGAGCCTCACTAGGGATTCTCCTGCAAAAGATATAGATCTTGTTACAAAAAGAGTTCTTTCTGCTCGGCTGCTGAAAATCAACGAGCTCCGAAATGAGCTAACAGAACTCCACATCAGACTAGATGAGCTTCAGAAGGAAAACAGAGCACTGAAGAGGCTCCAGCACAGGCAGGAGAAAGCCTTGAATAAGTTTGAAGATACGGAAAATGAAATATCTCAGCTTCTTGCTCGGCACAACAATGAGATTAGAATATTAAGGGAGCGTCTACGAAAATCGCAAGAGAGAGAACGTGCGACTGAGAGACGACTGAAAGATTCAGAAGATGAACTGTACAGAACAAAAACTGTTTTGCAGAAACTGAAAAAGCTCTCTGCAGATAAGCACCTTGCTGAAAGAGATGACCTGGCAAAGAAACTAGCCAGTGCAGAGAGCAGGCTGGAGGACAGCGAGAAAAGAATTAAGGTGAGATGACTATTTTGTGAGAAATTCTGGTACAGGTATGCTATACTTATACATAAGTAGCATCAAGTAAATTATTTCGAAGGTGATTATATAGTTACATACTTGATGGTTGTGCTTTCAAATTTCTATTTACAAATGAAGTATAATTTGTCAGAATATATACTGTGGACTTGCGCTTTTAAGTCTTTTTATAACTAGTAATAATGTTTCAGAAATGCATGCAGCTATAATACAACTTTAAGAAATCTAATTTATCATCTTGAAAGAGAAGCATTTGTTAAAAATTTTATGTGTATATAGGGAACAATACTAAAATTCTAAAAAACATGTATATAGTAATTCTTTTTGAATGTTGTGAACTGCATTCATGCAGTGTTTGATTGTCCTGCATTCTGCATGTCTGAGAGCTGAGCTGAAAAAAAATTACAGCAGTTTTTCTAATACCACAATGAGCTTTAAAACATTTTATGGATATCCATTTTAAGAATTTCATGCAATATGTTTTAATTTTGCACAGCAAAAATGTTTACATTTTTGTAAACATGTCTAAACATGTCTACATTGTAAACACATCTAAAAACTCCTTTTAAAATAATAGTGTTAGCACTATTATACTGTCAGTAGTTGTATGCAGTGCTATTTTTAGCTGAAACTATGTTGGTCATTGAAATGGTGTTAAAGTTTGGTGCCTGCATTAGTAATTAAACCTAAGTAACATAACAGAGGTAATAGATCTGGAAATCCAAAGGATTAAGCTGGAAACTAAGCTTTCATAAAATAAAACCCAAAATACCAAGATATAAACTGCTGAGTTACCCAAATCACCTCACTCCGTAGTGTCACCGTCTGGTGTCTGTAGTTTGATGATCAGGTATTTCAGCATTTATAGTACTGGATAATGTTAACATCAATCACACTCTGAAAAGTAAGGGATTTTCTTGTACTTTTTTTCCTTATCATCATCACAGGTTCACTTAGAACAGCTCTTGCAAGGTGAGGGTATGTAAATTAAATCACTGACACAAATTTGTTTCTAGTAGAAAGGTTAAAAAATTATTTCTTGCCTTCTTCCTTCTAATCCTGTACATTCAGGGAGTTATTCTGTTTCTTAACTGTCAGTTTGAGATTTGTCTTAAGAGATCTGGAGGTCCACTGTGCCAAGAGCCTTGCAGAAAGTAGCGTGTGTTCCCATTATGTCCTCAAATCCCCTCTCAATCCTCCAGAAGGATGAGCTGCAGCATCTGCAGGTGCTCTATCTGCTCCCTCAAAATTAGGATGAAGGGTTTAAATGTATTCAGTGTCACAGCAACAGTGGTGCCCATATCTGAATTTAGCATGCTGGTTTACTGTAATTTTATTTAAGTAATTTGACTATAAAAATACTTCAGTTATTAATATTCTTTTGTTTTAAATTGAAGGATCTGGAAAAAAATCTTGAATTAAGTGGTAGCAGTTTTCAACGAGAGTTACAGTCAAAGAAAAAAAAGATATGTGAGGCTCAAGAGGAAAACAGAGTTCTCCAAGAAGAGCTTGATCAGCTAAATCAGAAACTGAAGGTAAAATATGAAGCAATCCAAGTTGCTGACCATGTTCTGGCATTTTATCTTTGGAAATATCTGTAATCAGATTTGAGTAGTTTACCAGTGACTGCACTCTCTGATGTGTACTTAATTATATACCACATGCGAGTTCTTTCCCTGCTTTAAATTGAAATGTTCTGTGCTCTGACCCTACAGTGTTTATGACAGGAATGTCTCTATGTTAATCATTATTGTTAGCACTAGTTAAGAAAACCAAGATCAAATACATAGCTAAGCATTTTGATTAAACCACAAGATCTACTGGAAAATTAGGTTTTGAAGGCTTGATTTTATTTTTTTTTTAAATAAATCAGCAGGTGCATACAGCACTTTAATGTACTTGCATTACAGTAGGTTTGTGTAAAGATTAATTACATGTATTTGTGATATCCACATGTGTTGCTAAATTTGTGGAAAAGTTTATTTGCATCCCGCCACCCTGTCATTGCCCAAATTCTAAATTTAAGGCTGAAAATATTGTTATGTTCTACCTAGTCAGTTTATCTTTAGGAAATTAAAAAAAAAAGACTTGAGCTAAAGTACTTAGTTTCTAGCAGAATTTCCTTGAAATTCCAAGTCTCAAACATACTTGTTATTACTTAGCATTAGTAAGTCCAAACGTTACTTGTTTAGAGTGTTTTAAGCCTGATTTGTTAGTGGAGAGTTAGGTATCTTGAGAATATTTTCATTAAGAGATAATTTCTGATAATTCATTGTTCATTTCTGTATTTTATTCAATAAATGTCATGAAATAAAAATATGTCTCTAGCTCTATGATGCAGTGTGCCTCAGCTCAGTGGTACTGGCATACCCTGTGACAAGTAACATTGCTGGTACTGAAATGTTTAACTCTTTACAATACTGAAAATTCAGTTTGCAATCTATATATACATTGGAAGTCTTACTCAAGATTATGAAAACATTGGCATTTAGTTTTATTTTCACTACAGAGATACTTTTTTGGTTTTTCAGAATATTTTGCTATTGATTTTTTGGGGGAGGAAAGTTCTACCTGCTTTCTTATAGCAGAAGAAAAGTTAGGAATGTCATTGTTCTCCTTAAAACACCAGGTGTAACTATTGAGTACTTTACTGTGTTTCTATTTACAACATGTATTTTTTTATTTAATTTGCAGCTTTGCTGATGACTAGTAAATGAAACGTTAATAACTAATCTGTGTACCCACCTCTTTCACTCACAGGAAAAAGAAAGAGAACTTGAAACAAAAAATATCTATGCTAATCGTATGTTGAAGCTATCACCAAGAAAAGACATGAATGTTATACAAAGAAAAAGAGGTAACCTATTAGAGCAGTAAAGGCAGAAAAATTAATTGTGACATTTTAGATTACTCTGCTACGCTACATCATTCATGCCGTACTCTGTTTCATCCTACCACTGCTTGTTCAAGAACGTTTACTTTTTTGCACTGCTTTTGACACAGCACTGGTTACAAAGAAGGGCACATTGTTGGTTTGACTGTTCTGTAACTGCAGCAGAAACAAAGCTCAAAACTTCACCCAACAACGTTCTTAACTCCCTTAATACCAGCTGTTCCTGGGTAAAGGAGGGACAGGAAGGTTGGTTAGTATTCTCCAATAGATCATAGATAATGTCTACATGACAATAAATTACAGAGGCTTTGAAAATCTGTAGCTTCAGGCCTATGAATATTTGGGTGATTGATTAATTTATTTGTTGCTAATGCAAATTTACTGTCTGGTGAGCTGCACTCTTTTTTTTCCTCAAAGAGCACATATGTCCTAGAACATAATCTTCTAAAAGTATCAGTGCAGGGATTTCTTCTGGTGTGACAAGGCAGCCTCAAGCCTTATGCTACCCACATAAATATGTGTGTGTACTTTGACTATTTTCACTGGATCAGTAGAATCTACTTGCCAGAAGAAAGAGGAATTTATAGGACTGTTTTAAATATGTAACACCAGCATTTCAACCAGTTTGCTACTCATTTTCCTATAGACACTCTACTATTACTCCATTTTAGGTTCAGATTTTTAAAAATGTCATTTCATAGAGATAAGTGTATGTCTTTCAAAGATGCAAATAAGTGAATTTTAACTTTGAGTTTGCTTCTCTACATGTAGCTTCTGTGACAAGCAGTAAGATGAGTGAGATGTTTTGTGGGGATTTTTTTAACAAATATTCAGTATATTGTAATGGCTTTATAAATAGCTTTAAGCTGGGGGTTTTTGTTGTGTTTTTTTTTTCCAGTGGAAGTTTTGCATGCATTTTTTTAAAATTAGCTTTTACAGATTCTGAAAACAACTGTGTGAAACTTGTCAATACTTTCTACTTCCATTGGCTCCGATAGTGCCATTTTTGTTTGATGCAAATCATTAGAAATGAGAGAGGTCTATAGTGGGATGTTTTTAAGTGAAATCATGATTTGTATTTTCTACAGCTAACAACCAAAACATTAAAAAAGGAGCACAGCTCACAAAAGGTGTACAGACCAGTGGATACTTCTCACCAATAGAATTTCTTCCACAATCAGAACTTGTCTGTGGTGACACAGTAAACAAGAAAGAAGGGATTCTTCCTAAAACAGTGAGTTCAAAAAAAGCCTGAGACTTGTTCCAGATAACTCACCTATCAGACTGATTGTTTAATGCAGAGCCTGTATTTTAGAAAATATGTGTAAATATACAAATATAAATAGACAGAAAATATTTGTGTCACATTTTTGTGGCACTTACTTCATCATATTCTATGTCTTACTGATAGCCATTAGTTCAATTTTTTTCTTTTTCTGCCACTGTCATTTCTCTGATGTTTTTAAGACTTCATTTTGGTTTTCTCCCCTTTTCTTTATTTCTAATGTTTATTTGAGCAATCTGTTGTAACAGGGCTGGCTGCTTTGTTTCTCTTTTTGCTTTGGTCTTAATTATGGTTTCTTTTACTTTCCAGATTTATTTCACAATGCATAAATCTAACACTTCCTCTTATTGTCACAGTGCTGGTATTTCTTCTGTCTTTTTCCAGCTTTGTAAATATGGGTGGATTTTTTTTGTTTTCCATTTCCCTTTTAATTATAAAACAGTACCATTAGAAGTATTGCTAATACTTCTGTGACCTCCAGCTAAAGTCAAAGAGGTTTGTAAGGTATTACAAATTAGAATGACACAGATTCGGATTCAAATTGTACAAGTTCTGATTACTTAAGGCTAGGAATATTTGTCAGAAATAATGCTCTGGTGATGGTCTTGACTGGCTTCCTGGTAGGACTGAAATTTTCTCATTTGTATGTTTTCTCTTCCAAAATCCTTTCTGTAACTATGGATGTAGTTTAATGCATGCGTTCTTCCAGAGTATACTTTGGTATGTGAGTTACAGAACCTTACAGTTGGTACAAGGGAAGATCGTGGAATTCAATTATATGTCATCTTACAAACCTCTCTAGTCTGTGTATGGCTACTGCTTTATGTAACATAAGTTACATTTGGCTAGCCTGTGCTTTCATCAGTTTTCCAAGTGAAGCATTTTAAATACTCGGCCACCATCTCTTTCTGAAGTTATGGAGTTTTTTTTAATATAATAATGATAATCTTGTACCTGAAGGGAGAACGGTTGAAGTTGTTTTGACTAATATTTTCTTTGCTCATTAAGGAGTAACCGTGTCTCTCATTTGTGTATTTTAATCTAGAAGCTTATTTACTCTAAAATAAACACAAGCTACAAAGTTAGCATCCGCATGCTGGATTACGCTGTCTTTCTCTTCATTGCCACTACTTTTCTGTGTTAGCAATTTTTACTGTTGACACTGATAATCTTTTCTGCAGGTTCCTTACTTTTCAAAGAGTGTGTAAACTCACTAGCTGAATTTTTCAGCCAAGCTTAAGCCTTTCTCTTTCACTGTTTGTTACTTAATACTCCATAACTTTAAGTACCACTGTGTAACTGTCTTGAGTCTACAACTTGCTCACTTGAGCTAAAAGAGCGGGTTGTGGAAATAGAGGGTAACTAGGTGCTAGCTTGTAAAAAGAATGGGGTCTGGCCTTCTATGGAAGTCCTTGAGAAAGCCAGCTTTTGACTTCTAAAGAGAACTACCCTAAACAGTGATAGTTTTGCTTTATGACATTGGAGCTGCAACTTTCCTGAAACATGTAATGCAGAATAGAGTTGATTGTCTATTCATTTTGTTTTAGGTGCATAAAACTATGTTAGATGTGATTAAGGTTTTAAGGCCAAACCCCTGGGTTGCCCAAGCTGGTTTGGTTTAGGTGACTTGCTCGTTTTTGTTTAGCTGTAGGAATAAGATTTCAGAATGACACGGAAGTTCATATGATTTAGGTTGTCGGTTGGTTTTATTGATTATTTTTCCCCATCAGTTTCTGTTTTGTATCAATTTCATTCAGGAGAAAGGAACTCAAGACAAAGAATGGAAAGAGCAAGGAGACTTCCTAAAACAAGACCAAGACAAGGAAAGGGAAGAGAAACCGAAATGTTTTCAGGAAATACAGGTTTTAGAAGAGAGGGCTCAAAAACTACATGATGGTAAGAACACAGGCAGCTGAAGGCTGGAAAATACACCATAGAATACTAATCAAGTGAGGCTGCTGCTTTCTTGTGAGGAGAGCAAAATGATTTGGCAGAGATCACTACAGTGGAAAATTATTTTCAGTTATATTATGCAAAGAGATTCAGAAAGAAATACAGGATGTAGAATAATCTGTATCCTGTACTCAGCTGTGATTAAGTATGCAGCAGCCAAAAATGCTGTCCACTAAAAACATTGGAGCCTGGGAGATTTTGCTTTACAAAACAAGGATGACATAGCAGGTAAATGCTGATGTTATCTCTTACTTGCTAGATGTTGTTGAGGTAGACAGTAGGTTTTTACTGTTGTAGTACAGATCTGCTTTCCATAATATTGCCTGGTTTTTTAGTACGTATCTGCTTCACTTGTACCATTTGGAATTGTAGTTTCTCTTTTCACTTGTGGTTATTAGAATCATTTGGTGTGGCTATTTGAGAAATGTCAGTTTCTATCATTATATTTTAATACTGCTTTTTAATTCATTTCATTTTCACGGGAACTTAATAACTTGCATTAATAAGTCTCTTAATATTCTAAAGTATTTTAGATGGACTGCATCCTGTCATGTTAAAATACTCTTTCAGAGGTTATAGTTAATGAACAGAAACACTCACTCTAAATGACATGGAATAAAAATCTATAGCTGCTTTAATAGGTGGAAAATCTCCTACCTCCACCTACATCAGTGCACAACTTACAGAAGCAAAAAATCTGCTCTGTTGTGTCTCTAAGACAGTTCTGACCTCCTTTCCCATCTTACAGTAAAAGCTGATATTTTCCCCACCATACACAAAGAAAGGTAGCTCCTTATTTAACTTGATACAATGATTTGCTGTTGAAAAAAAATATTTAATATATTCACTGAACTGTTGCAATTATTTCTGTAAGCTTTATCTGATGTACAATAGGTATCATGGAACTTTGTGAAAACATGTCAGAAATTGGAATAAAGTGTTCAAAAGGGAATGCCAGTATATTGAAGGGCCCATGCAGTTGTATTCAACTTTTGGCCAAACACATGTCTGTTGTCTTGACAGAAAAATATTTTGAAGAGAGAAATATATATGGGAAGCTTTCTTTTTCTTGTAAACAAAAGCATTTGCAGGTTCTATCTAGAAGTCTGTTACTGGTTTGCACCTTCAGTGTCCCTTTATAGCTGTGCAAACTGACATTTGGTATTTGCACAGACACTCTCATTGAGTTCACATGGTGATTCTCAGAACACTTGTGTAAAAGTGTTTTCTTTGTGCAGGATATTTTAAATAATTCACAACTCAAAACTGGTAATGGCTCCTGTGGCTTACTGGCCTGATAACTTCACAGGAATAGTTCCCTTGGTGAGGAGGAAAAAAACCTAAAAACAAATAAAAACAAACACACAAAAAACCCCAACCAACCAAACAACAAAAAAACCCAAACAAACCACATATTCCAGAATCATCTTGAAGTCAGTGATGCTGACAAAGAAAAATAAAGTACTGTGCAAGTCAGAACTATTAAAATCAGTGATGTTGTATTAATTTTCATTCAAACCCAGGAAACAGGAAAGCAATTGTCAGAAATTAAATTCCTCTGAAAATTCTAAAATGTGAATAATCCTGATCCCTTTGGAAGATGACACTAAGCTTTTATATTTTAGTAGAGAACCTGGTCTGAATTTAGTTGTATTTTTTTAAGAATTGATTTTTGCAGTAGGAACATCACATTATGTGTAAAAGAGCGCATTAAAACTCAATGGCTTTTGCTTGTGTTATTTTCAAAATATTCTTTTAACGGCATTTTATAACTAAAACATTTTAAGTAATGTTTAAACATTTCCTGCAGAGTGGGAAAGGGAAGAATATGTCAAAACGAAAACCAAAACCAGCTTTTTATTGGATAAAGAAGACAAAACAAAGATGGAGACAGAAATCCACAAACCTGAAGCAGAGAGAGAAAGCACTGAAAATCTGAAAGAGTGGCAACAAAGAGAGTTCCTGCTTGCTAAAATGCAAGAAATAGATAGAGAAACTCAAAATGTAGCAAACATGAAACCTGCTTCCGAAGCAACACTCGTAAATACAGCAAGAAACTCTGATTCCCTGGAGAAAAAAGAAAAAACTAATCAATTCTTCAATATTCCCAGCAAAGTTATTAATGGATTTCCTGTAGATGACAGCCAGGATGAAGACACAAGAGCACAAGGGCAGAAGCAACGTAATCTAAGGACCACAGATTTAAGTAGTGAGTTAACGTTTGGTAGTTACACACCTTCCTTTGGGCAAGGATCAGGGAGGCTGAGTTGGCTTACTCAAAAAAGTTACAACTTAGAAGAAAATGTTAAGGAAAATGCAGATTTCAATAGTAAGAAAGAAAAGAAGTCCAATTTAATGGAACAACTCTTTGGAAGCAGTGCCAGTACCATCCTTCCTTCTAAAAATAATGATACAACACCTTTTGACATAGACAGGGACTCTAGTAATACTATTCTTGTTGATAAAAACAGTCGGGTCAGAGTAAGGGAAGTCAGTGAGCTTTTTGGTGAAGGAGGAAACCCAACCAGACACCGTTTGCAACACACTACGCGCAAGGCAGCAGTCAAGACCCTTGGTTCTCTAGAAGATGAAATCGAAGAAGTTGTCTTACAGTGATCATATTTTTATATGCTTCATATGTAAATACTGAAAAATATTTTTCTGTAGTATTTATTAGATACAGATTTGAAACATTTCAGATATATTGTAAAGCCTTATGAAGGAATAATTTACATAAATGGGTTTATGTGTAGAGGAAAGAGTCACTTTGATAGAACAGCCTAACCTATATACAGGAAATGTCTTCTAAAACGTAGCATCCAAAGGCAGACCTTGGAGATCTGGCAGTAGTGTTTTTGGCAGAAAGACACGGAAGGTGTCCCAAGGGACTTTGGTAGGTGAGATCTGGCCACTGTCTGGCTGCTTCAGTCAATCAGAGAAGATGCTTTTGCCATGGCTTGGGCTCCAGACCAGCTGTCACTGTTGCTGTGTGACACCATCCAACTTGTGCAGCTGTGGCTTGGGGTCTGAAAGGCTCAGTAGCATAGAGCTGGTAGGGATGCCATAGGAATGGAAGGACTTGCAGAGGGTTACACTCACTTGGGCCCTTTGTTCACACTCACACACCCTTCATGCTCCCTCTCACTCTCTTCCCCTCCTTCCCCCATCCTTCTCTCTTGCTCACTCTTGCCCTCTCTTCTCTCACCCCTTCTCTCACCATCGCTTTCTAGATTTTTGAGGCTTACTGATGTGTAATGGTACATTAAGTAAAATTCTACTTCTCACAAGGAAGCATTACTATTTATTGCAGAATGAATTGGCTGAGAAGGCAGCAAGCTTTTATGTGGCAGCCCTGGCATTCAGGGCAACTACTAGGTGAGCATCTCTGGCTAGCCAGAATAGGAAGTGTTGGGTTTTTTTACCGGGAGGCTGCTCACAGTATGCTGCTTTTCATTTGGAGTACTTCTTTTAAGCATCAGATATTTTCTTTCCCAGACATTTGGAGAGCTTCTTAACTGTGTCAGGAGACAGCATGTGTAACATCAGTGTCACAAGATGGATAGAAGAGATGTACCTACCACAAAGGCTCAGGTAGAAACAGAATATTCTACACTGCAATCACGTTATCTCAGAACATAACAGAAATGCAGTTCACTCAGGAATAGCTGATCTCTCTTCTGCATAGGTTTTCTGTGGACCTTACTACCAGATTTGTCTAACTCTTTTCATATATTCAGGTTATATTTATTACATAATGCCATTTTTTGTAATTTCTGAATTTTCTATGTAAAATTCTAGTCATTACTAAGTAATTTTTTAACAGAAAGGTTCTATTAAATGACTTAAGTAAAATTTGTGTGTGTAAATCATCTTTAACACAAAGTTCTGACTTTTTATGTCATGTTCTTGATACTGGGCAGGAGGGGGTTGATAGTGATGCATTGCTAGTGATGTTATTCACTGCATGGTGCCATGTACGCTAATTAAAAGGTAGGCAATGAAGGATTTAGCAGAGCCATTCTAGAAAATAAGCTGAAGGTCATTCCTTACTAGAAAAAGAGATTTTGAAATGCCTCTCTGATATGCTCCCTATGAGCCTGATTCAAAACATACTAAAATACCGAGAAGAATTCTCATGATTTCAAGATGCTTTGAGTCGAGATTTCTCTGAACACAGCGGCTCTTCTGAAAAGGAAGGCTGGTGTCTGCATTGTGCAATAACTTTGTTTGCTACCCCATTCAGAAAAAAATTCGTCACAAATCAGACCCAGTGTGTGGGACCGTTCTCACTAGGCACCCTGTAGTGAAGAGCAACTCATGTTCACTTGCTTGCTTACAGTCCCAGTTATACTGATTATAATATTGCAGAATTGAGCTGGTTTGTTTTGCTTGCAGATGGTCTGAGTATCAGGACAATTCTGACCAGCAACAGTAAATCTAACAATCTGTGTTACTCCTCCACAGTGACTTCTTTGGGGGAATACTGTGTTGCAAGAAGTAGGGGAAGTCAGTGGGTAAATACTGGGTGTGTTTGTGAGTGGATGGTTACTTGTTTTAACTTTCTTGTCCTAATTATGGGTGAGTGCTGCCCTTCTAGAAGGAGGCGCTTTGCTCCTGAAGTTACTGCTGGGGTGGGGTGGTTGTTTTTCTTTCCTGTGGTTGAGGATTTAAGGCATAAAACAATGATGTGGCTGCTGCAGTTATTAAGGATTATGTAGTGTGTGGAGGGTTGTTTTTTGTTTCTTTGCATCTTGGCAAATTCCAGCTATCATGCTGAACTGACATGCCCTGCTGTTTCAATTACAAATGTATGGTTTCTAAGCTGTTTCATATTATCAGCCCTTTCCTAAGTTCACAGATGTTCACATCGTGTTACCAACTCTTCCTGAAGCAAAAGCTGTGGCAACTGGCACAAAAAAAAAAAGGTGTATCTGCGTTAGGAAGGTGAAAATAAATAAACCTGCTGGGAACAGGTATTGTTTCCCTTTCCCCTCATTGCCCTCTGTCTCTACAGCTTACTCTCTTCTCTTGCTGCACTTCCCAGTTTTAGAGTTACACGTGTGCAATTACCATTGTGGTTAAAATGTATAAAGCCAGCGTTTCAAGAGAGAATCTTCTGTTTGTGGGGGGAAACCTTTGGGTCCTTCTAACATCTGTAAGCACTGTTTCTGCTGTTTTCTACTGACTGGGAGCAACTTTTAAAAGGGTTTATGGACCCTATGGTAGGGCACATTGATCCCCTGTAGTTCTCTTGACCCTTGGTCTCAACTACTGTGTCCAGATAGTCTGCATGTTGCTTTTAGTGGTTACAGTGTTTAACAGCACATGGTTGGCTACAAAAGAATCCATCTTTGACCAGGGAGGTGGTGGGGTCCCTGAAGGTGTTAAAGATGCTTCTGGATGTGTCTGGATGTGGCGCTGGGTGATGTGGTTTAGTGGTGGTGCAGGTAGGCGGTTGGACTGGATGATCTTGAAGGTCTCTTCCAACCTCAATGATTCAATGATCTTCTGCGGTAAAAAGTAAATCACAAATGCTTTGACGATGATTTGTGTATGATTTGATGTTTATGTCCAGTTGTAGATTCTGTTAGACGTTCAGATCACATGGCTGGTGTATCTATTGTGTTTTGCTTTCCTTCTGAACCACCAAAAGGGATGGGAGAAATTCCCTCATTTCTATGAGAAAATATCAATAAAGTTTTAGGGACATAGTCAGGGAGATTGTTACTGCCTTGGGAAAACTGGTCTTCCAGTTCTGATTCCCACGAGAGTGGTCATCAAACATAAGTACCTGAGGAGCATCTGGTGAAGGTGGTCAGGTGTCAGGGCTTATATAACAGAAAACAGGAAGTTTTAAGAATAAGGATTTTTCTTTTTGAGGGAGGAGATGAACAGTGGAGGGTTGGGGGAGCGTAGCAGATCTGTAATCCAGGAGAAGAGATGTAAGCTGTAGGAGGAGAACTTGGGATGCCCTTCACAACTCTGAACTGAAACCTGGAGAATACTGCCGTGGTAAGAAAAGTGAACTGGGAAATGTTTAAGTGTATTGAATATTTTTCTCAGATTTGTGATATCTTTGGGCTAGGTAAAGAGTTAAAAAAAGTGATTTTTCAGAACCCTAAAAAATCCTGTGTTTCTGATTTTGCTTCACCTATTGTATACACGCCTAAACAGATGCATTGCAAATCTATAATGCTTCCAAAATGGGAACACTTGGAGAGGGTGTGCTTAGGCTACTTGGTAGCCTAGGGTTCATTGCTGGTCCTGAGACAGAGGTCTAATCCAGCTAGTCCAGAGCCTCTGTCCACTGTCAAGAGATGTGAAAGAATATCTGATCTGGCATGTTAGGAGTAGGAATTAGTTCAGGGAGACATCTTGGGGCAAATGGCTACAAGAGCATCAGCAGGGCATTTGCTGATACTTGTGCTCTAAAGAGTGCTTTGGGTGAGCCTTTGCTATTCAAGAAAATAGCAATTCTGCATAGTGCTTTGAAGCAGAGACCAGCAAAAATCTATGTGGCAGAAGCGAGCACCTTCAGGAGAACTGTGCTGCCCATTGCAGGAAGGGAGGTTTTGTTCCCAGAGTTGCCTGGCTTTGCTAAGCCTGACCTACTCTTCTTCCGAGATGACCAAGCATGAGATACCCTGGGTGACATTGCTCATTTATAAAATTCCCTTTTGTTGGGTCAAATTTAACGTGGTCTCCTGTTTCAAATTATCTCTTTGATTAGCTGCAAAGTTTTGATGTCTGCAGGAGGAGAACAATTGCATCAGTGTGCACTGTCAGCCGGGACTTGTGGCTGCTGGGAAGTTGCTAGGATACCTCTCTAAAAGGTAGGATTCACTTGATTAACCACCAACCCAGTTTGCATGAGAAATATTTTTCCTATCTTTGTTTTGTGCTGGCATCAACTATGCATTAGATGTGCATGTGTGTTTAGAGCAAGCTACAGGTTGATTGTCATGTGTCTTTTGCCACCTTTTGATATGCAAAAAAACTCTGTGCTCCATAGCAAAGAATCCAGAGCAATTATAGTAGCAATTCCAGTAATCTGTGAGATGAGCATTGCTTCCAGAGGGCAACATCAATCATAGAGAATCAAGGGAAGGTTTGACTTTGGATATGCTTTTCTGGTGTGTAGCTAAGGCTTAACTTTCTATCTGTGAAGATGCAACTGAATTTTTTATCTCCTGTGTATTATTTTCTTCCCCTGCTCTGAGCAGGGAGTTGGATTGGATGGCCTGCTGAGGTCCCAACTGAAGCTGTTCTGTGATTCCATCATCCTTTCCATGTCCCACTGGTATTAATGCTCCCTTCCAGCAGAAATCCTTTGCACAAAGCTCTTTCGTGCTACTTTCACAAAGTTGCCTCAGACACCTCCTGTGTGTCCATCTGTTCTTGAATATGACAACATTGTATTCAGTATACAATTCCTAACTCATCTCTCTCTCCACGATAGCTGTGTCATGCATGCACATCCTTCCAATACCCTTTTTTCTCCATCTTCCTGTTTCCTGAAACATTTTGTTCAAACTTTGTCTTCAGGATCTTTTGCTGTAACTTCTGTGAATCTTCGCTTGTCCCACAACCCTCTTTCTTCTCTTTCCCTCTTAACTTGCATAAACTCCTCTTGCTGCTTCCATTGTGTCTTTCCTTTTGATGGACTGTCATTTATACATTGTGTCTCAACAGTCTTCTGCTTTTCATACCTTAAGCACCACAGTCATCTTCTCCCCAAATTCCCTTTGTCTCCTCTCCCACAGCCTCTTTCCTCACTCTGGAGCTCCCTGCCAGCCGTGTTGTGCTGTGTTTCTTCTCACCTGTGGGTGGAAGTAGTGTGGCAAGAGAGTAGAAAAGGGGGAGGTGATCTTTTTTGGAAAGTGATTTTGCTTATACTCACACACTCATGTATGAGCACTAAGATGCAGACTCAAGCAGTCTGTCCAGTGGCCAGGCACTGAGATACTTGTACCCAGTTGGCCTGGACAGGGGCCCTTACAGCGACCCAAAGAACAATGCTTTCCTGCTCTGAAGTCCTCCTCATATCTCCTGGTCTCTGCTTCAACTGGAGAGGGTGGCTGGCTTTGGAAGTGCCCTTTGTGCCCTTTAGGAGCTGCCTGTGATTTTCCTGTCCATCCTGTCCCACCTCTGTGAGTCATTAGAATTTCCTCCCTGTCCTTTCTCACCCTCTCTGAGCTGCCAAGGGCTCCAGCCTCTTCTTTAACTTCCCACCATCTCCTCTTAATGGTTTAAGTCTTTGTTTCAGTCTAGGTATAGTCCACCCCTTCTATTCCAACTAACCTGAAAAGCTGCACGTTGCTGTGCTAGGATCTTGGTGAGCTGCTAATCTGGGTGCCTCTAACAGCCCTCTGCCAATCCCCCTGCTGCTCCCACATCCCAGACCTCCCCAGTCATTCTCCCTTTATACCAGTCGTCTTGTTTCCATTGCTGTTCTCTGCACTGTGATATATTGGGAGTCTGTGGGCTATGTGCTGCTGTGTTTTGCAAAGCTTCTAACGAGCTGTTAGCTTCACAGTTCGCTGCTTAATAATTCTCATGGTAGCAAGGATGGATAACCCAGGTGCTGTAATTCACTAGGGATCAGTTAATTGCCAGTACTCAGCATGAAGTAATCATGTTTGGATTGGCAAAGGGCACAAACTGAACTCCCATACCTGACCTTCCTCTTGCTGTAAAGCTAACTCTGGCTTTGAATTCTCAGTCAAAACAAGCACAAAACTAAACCTTAAACTGCCTGTGTGAACCAAGCACCCAAGCCCTGGGGAACGGTTCTTATTTAACTAGCAGTCTTTGCTTGGTATGTGGTTTTCCTTGTCTCATAACCCCTTGTATGGAATAACAGTAGCAACACTTGTGTTTCAGACACATTTTTTGTTTCAATGTGCTCTATTGGCTTCACGCTACCCATGTAGAAATCCTGAGAAAATGAGAGCTACAAAAGGCCTTCTCAGAGTCACAATGGTGGGTGATAGAAGTTAGACTAGAAATTTCCACGATCTCACACATTATAAGGCACTGCCCCCATTTTCTTGTGTGTACAGGCAATCCTCTATCCAAATCTCAGATATTCTAATGAAAAATGCATTCAAGCAATTTTCAGTCCTGGAATGAGATGCAGTGTGTAATTTATTCTACTAAAGAAATGCATAAATCTAGGATTAAAGTGTTCCAATAATATTCTGGTGTCTTCTAAAAATCATGTGTCTCTGATTTTTTTTGTTTCTAGTGAATACACCACGTGCTGGCACATGGATGTAACTTTTGTAAGCAAACGATGTAACTTTGCTTTAACTGATAAATCACAGCATCACAGAATCGTAGAATGGTTGAGTTGGAAGGAAACTTAAAGATCACAGAGTTCCATCCCCCCTGCCATAGGCAGGGACACCTCCCACTAGACCAGATTGCTCAAAGCCCAGTCCAATCTGACCAATCATGAACATGCTCATGATACTATACCTGCAATCCAGAGGAAAAAAGCACAGTTAAAGCATAAGCATAATTTACAACATTCACTATAAATATTTAATTCTAAGCAATATTAATATTTTTGTGTTCTTCTCAGTTACAAATTACACTCTGAGATCTAGAGTTCCTCCAAAACCTCATCAAGTAAGTCCTCATTTTAATGAGTGACAATCACAAAACCTCGGAATAATTGTCCTGACTTTCTGAGCAGCAAAGCTTTGCAGTGCCTGTTGAATTCAATGCATGATTAATCTTCCTGGGCAGCAGAGTGTTGTTCTGAAATAATGTACACTCATGTATAAGATCTGCACATCAGTACATTGGAGATCAATAGCTCTATTCCTGATTTGGCCAAATGATGTTCTTCAGCTGGTGCAATCAGCCAGAGCTCAACTGGGGGTTTGAAACAAAGCATGTGTTATTGTTCAAGGAATTTCATATTTCTTGAAAGAGAATATGTTGAATTTTATGAGTGAATTGCAGAGTAATTGCAGGCTCCTGTTAGCTAAGGCTGAGACAAAACACTGCTTACAGAGCTCTAGTTCCTCTCTCTGGTGCTTCTTTATTCACACACTTCATTCCTGAGTAGCTCTTGTAATTGCCCTCTCTGTACCTGCTGCTGTTTTGTGTTATTTAGCTCAGGATGAAGTTTTGTGAAATACATCATGGCCCATTTTCACTGGTGCAGACTGTCATGCTAGTTTGATGTAGCTTGCTTTCCTGACCCATGATCTGAGGTCTCACTCCCAACGTTTACATATGTTCTATGGTATCTTCTGGGACAAGGATGCCTTCTCATGCTAGACAATAAATGTTTGAAAAACCTGAACTTTGAAAACCTGAACTTTGCACAGGCTGTCTTCCCCCAATTCAGAAGGGATATTGAAGACTCCACATTTTGTCAGCTTATTGATTATTTAAATTATTGCTGAGAAATTTTTCATGGATTATTCACTGTCTGTATGGGCACTGGGTACAACAGCTAACAAGAGCTCCTGTGCATCACATGAGTTTCCTTTAGAGGGCACCATTGACTTCCCTGAAGTCTACCTAAACACCTATATTTGCTGTTACTGAGGCTTGTTGATATCCACATCTGGACATCTGAGGTCCCTTTGAGTATTTTTTCCTCTAAATGTTTGGTATGCTGTGGGCTAGTGCACATTATCTACTGTACGCAAATATTTGACATAAAATACACCATGCAATAGACTTCTCAGGCCTTGGCTATGATGATTTTCTTAGTCACCAAGCAAAATGCTGGAAGGAGCATACTCTCCAAGACCACAGAATCATAGAACATGCCGAATTGGAAGGGACCCTCCAGGATCATAGAGTCCAACTCCTGTCCCTGTGTAGGGCACCCCAACAGTCACACCATGTGCCTGAGAGCATCATCCAAATGCTTCTTGAACTCAGTCAGGTTTGGTGCTGTGACCACTGCCCTGGGGAGCCTGTTCCAGTGCTCTATCACCCTCTGGGTGAAAAACCTTTTCCTGATATCTAATCTAAACCTCCCCTGATTCAGCTTCCTGCTATTTCCATGAGTCTTGGCTTTGGTCACAGGAGTGAAGAGATCAGTCCCTGTCCCATCTCTTCCCCTCCTAAGGAAGCCATAGACTGCCATGAGGTCACCCTTTCAGCCTCCCCTTCTCCAGGCTATAATCGAAGTGACCTCAGCTGCTCCTCCTAAATCATCCCTTCTAGGCCCTTCACCAACCTCTGGACTTGCTCCAGCAGTTTGATGTCCTTTTTGAACTGCGGAGCCCAAAACTGCACAGAGTACTTCAGGTTAGGCCACACCAGCATGGAGTAGAGCGGGACAATCACCTCCCTGACCAACTGGCCATGCTGTGTTTGATGCGCCCCAGGACACGGTTGGTCCTCCTGGCTGCCAGAGCACACTGCTGTTACTTCAGAATGCTGAGCTGTGTCTTCCAGTCCTCTTACACCCTTTATTAGAAGACACAGCTTCAAGCCATAGAGGCCAGCATACAAGTGAGCCTTCACTTCCACTAAGCAGGTTCTCCCATCCTTGTGTGACTAGTCACTCGATCTACAGAGTTGTATGGGATTCTCCTTCCCTATGACTTTACCTGTTTTTCAGCAGAAGTGATATTTCAGCAGCCAGGTGTATCACTCCATCTCCCTCTCTCTCACTTCCTTTTTTTTGTATGCTGTACCCAAGCTGGGCAGGATGTGGCTGTGTGGTCCTCTTGCTTGATAAAGTAATGCTGAATGGGTGCGACTTCAGGAGATCCATGGGTGATGTGAGTTACTTTCTAGAATGAAGAAAGTTGCTTTTAGATTTCTCAATCTATTTTTTCTGCTTTTTATTTTTTAATGAAGCAGCACAGAGCTCAGGGAAGTATAGAATGTGCCTATCATAGTCTTCTAGCTTGAGGCAATGCACAGTTCAAGGGAAGTCCACAATGGTGTAAACAAGGGTAATTGTGTAAATAAATGTCTGCTCCGCAGCAAAAAATGAGCTTAATTTTAGAGTTGAACCCTCAAAAGGATGTATCTCATTTGTCCAGATAATTATTGTAATTTCATGCAGAAGAAGGAACATTCAACAAAAGTGGTTGTTCAGATGCTCACCTTCTCTCTCGCTCCTTACTACGATTGTTTATACACTCTTCTATGCAATTGCGTCAACATGGTTCTGATAATATGAATTTACATTTTATTCTTAAGCAGTTAATTAACTGCAGAGCTGCAGCGAGCCCATCTCTTAACATTGCAAATGACTGGGGACTGTTCAGTGCATTTGCAGCCTCTGAACCAAGTCTTTGATCGTGCTCATAATGTTGTCTTCATCGCTGGTTTAAAAGGTACCTATAGCCTACAACAGGAGCAGGCTGACTGGCACAGTCAGAGTGGGAGGGCTGGGTTGAAGGAATAAGAAAAGCTCAGAAGAGGATGGAAAAGCCATTCCTTTGATGGCTTGCAAAGGTTTCTGCAAGCACCATGAAGCACTCATAGGGCAGCAGCAATAGCTGGAAGGCAGCGCAGCAGACGCCCCTAGGTATGTAATCCAGGTATGTAATCCTAGGTATGAATCCCACCAACCCATTGCTTACCTATTCTTCCATCCCTGCCACAGGTGATGCTCATAACACCCAGCAGATGAAACCTCCCAGATGGACCTGATATTCAGGAAACTCTGCATAAACTTGTCTCATGTTAGTGGGACTCACTATGTTGTTATTGTTGTTATTGTTATGCCTCAATCCCCAAAAGCTTTGCAACCTCACTTTCGCAACACATTGAAAACATGAGATCTCTTATAGAATGTTATAAAATGTTTCCTAGTTAAATCAGCAGAAGCGAGTTGAAAGAAAATTTAGTACTACCAAACTTCTGGTTTATTTGGGTAATATTCTATGGCAGGCATGTTTATATTTCTGTGATCCTAAACCTCGGGGAATTGCATTTTCATTTCAGGGCTGAAGTGTCTCTGCAAATCCCATGAGATTTTTAGCTTTGATTTTTTAAAAAACAAGGTTTTTTCCTATGATTGTAGAGAAAACCTTGAAAGATACAAGCTGAATTCCTTAAAGAAATAGTACATTTAAGAAATAAAAATATATGATGAAATAATAAAAGTTGCAAACGCATATTTCATCTCGTACTTTAAAAAAAACCCAAATCTTCATTTTCATCACAGAAGGCAACTGTTCATGATCCTGAGTTTGCTCAGAAGGACAGTTTTTCAAGACTCCATTAATATGACCATGAGCTTTAGGCTGGTTTGTGCCATTACTCTGAATGCTGTATTCTTTCTAAATAAGAGAGGAATTATTCAATTAAATCCAATCCAATTAAATAAGTATTATCAGTATCTCAACCTTGCAGGAGGAGGATGAGTACACAGCATCCAACTCTTACAGAGCTGCTGAGAGCATCTGGCTCCCAGGTGCCTTGAGGGAGGCTTAGCCACTCAGTAGCTGTACCTGCTAGGTCCAGTTTCAGACTTGGAGTGCTATGTTTTAATCTCAGTTTATATGGCAGCCAGTCGGGCCAGTGACAACTGCTCTGTAACCACAAGTTCTGTGTATCTTCCTCTTCTAAAACATGAAAACAGTGATGTGTCTGAGAGGGGTATTAGGTAGCTTACAAGTATTTGTAACCCTTTCTGAGATCTTCCTCTCATAGTTCATAGATCTGAGACACCTCAGAGTTGAGATGATTCCAGCAAAGCACAACCCAAATTTGAAGGAAATAGTTACCTATTGAACTAAGATGTTTTTACCTGCTCTGTTTCAAAACCATTTATAGAACATTTCACTCTTAAACCAAGTTTGGGAGCACTTGGGCCACCTGATCTGCAGGGAAGCTGTGGACAGTAAGTCCTGAAATAATACTGAGCATCCAGGCCACAAGTCTGGAGCAGCTCCATGTGCAATGATCTTGGCAGGCTGCAGCAATGTGTGGGTGGACCAGGGATGCTGTATAATATCTTGGGTTTATCTCACTAGCTTGCTGCTCATAATGACTCTTCATGACATGAGCAGGCTCTCAGCTGTCAAAAATAAAAACTAGCAAAGGAGGAGGTGGCTACAGACACAAACTAAACCTGAGTCTGGAGTCAGTTCTTGTGCTGACTCACTGCTCATGGCATAAGACATCCTCCCCTTTCAGTGCAGCTCCCTGCTGTGGCCTCAGCTACAGTAGAAACAAGGAAAGTGCTTGGGACCCCAGATACCTGTGCAAAGCAGCATAGACAATGCTGGTCCTGAAGAGAGGTCACATCACAGTTGTGAGAGAAGCTTTCAGCAACAGAAGAGATTACACTCTTCTTACGAGTACACTCTTGGCTCTCCTCTTAGAGAGAACAACCAGTGACGTGATGGGTGGTAACAGTATTATCAGAACCAAGACAATGACAGTAATGCAACATATTTAAATCAAATGAAAGGAAGTGATTTCTTCGTGCAATGCTTAATTATATTCTAGAATTGTTGCTAAAGGATGGTGGGTAAGCCGGAGGTATAAATGTAATTATAGCAAACTGAATACATCCAAGGAACATTGGTCCATGCAAGTTATCGGAAAGGCCCTCAAATGCAAAATGTTTGGCATGGGGTACTGTAAGAAAGATCATTCCACAGACACAAATCTTATTCCCTGGTCCTCATAACCTTTCTTGAAGGGCTGAGACAGTGATCAATCCCGGTTACTGCTCTCAATCACTGCTGCCACTGTGGGACTTGGTTTCAGCTCGTATTAGCATTTGTTTGGCTGGGCTCAATACGAGGGCTTGCTGGGGTTTTTGCACACCCATAGTTTGTGTGGAGCCACTATTGTAGGTATTTTTTTATTTTTATTTTTTAAATAATGTAAAATCATCTTATTTCTGAAAAATGAAGTTGACTTCTCATTTTCCTCTACACTATCGGTAACATCCTGAGTACCTGCTTTAGGGCTTCTCCCCCACCCTCTGTTTCCAATGGCACACTATCAAACCCTCTGTTTGCTGAAACCAACAGCTTTCCCATTGACTGTAAAAGTGATGGTCAAGAGACTTCTGTTGCAGACACACACACACACCCCCGCCCCAGTTACTCCAAAAGCTGTAGCTGTTGCCTGAGTGGAAATATTGGACAATATTCTATATGCTGTTCTAAGGGTCCAGCTTCCTTCAGACATTGTTGTATTGTGAGGGTGACTTCTGACTTTTATAATGGAAAATAAATGGCTGATCGGTGTGGCTGTACCTTCAGGAAGTCCATTGCTTTAAAGCAGTACCCATATCATATCTTCTTTGTATCTTCTCAAGCCTTCCTTTTCTCTCTCTCTCTCATTTTAGACATTCTCCAGTTCACCTCGATCCTGACACTGTGCCCCACTGCAAAATGCCATAGCACTCCAGCCTCCTAGACCTCTTTCACATTTTTACAAGGATTTTCTTTTTATTCTATTTTACGTCCTTCATGTAACTTTCATAAAAAGTTCGGATCTACACACTCCTAGCCCCTGGCCTCTGTTTTAGTGTAACAGCAGAGGAGCAGAAGGGACCTCTTTGTCATGAAACCCAGTCCCACCCAGACAAGAAAACACGTCATAGAAACCTAGGCTTAAGCTGATTTAACTTAACATAAGTTGGCTTCTGTGCCCCATGCTTCCTTCTAGAAAGCTGTTCTCACTGCTTTAGTGACAAGAAAGCCTCTAATTTTCAAAATTACCCCAATGGTGCTTTTCTGATTCTCCACTGGCTCTAAGGTGTTTCTGAAAGGAGCTACTCTTGCTTTGCTTCGTGAGGCTAAACAAGTAAGGCTCCCCAGATCTCCTCTGGAAACATAGGCTCTGTAGCTGCTTTATCATCCTTATACCCTCCAAATCTGTATGGAGCCCTCTCCTTAGGAGCTTGTCGGGCAGAGGTAAATTGATGCAGGTATCTGCTAGAATAATTATTAGATATTATTTTGAGTTTAAATTGATACGTGGATGTGAGCAGCTTCAAAGCTAAGGGAACGAGGACCCAGCATGTGATCTATGCCTCATCTCTTAATAATTAATAATCATTATTTATGATTGATTGTAGTAGTTTGCTCAAAACACTAATGAAAATGAGGCTGCAGCTCTGAAAAGCTGATAGCTTGATTAGGAGCTATATTATATAACAATTACTCAAATATATCATAATGAAATTTGTCATCCAATGTGTTGCTGATAACTGAGGGGACCTATAGATAAAAGTATACATCCAACATACAGCCACAATCCCTGATACTTTTCAGCTTCACAAGCTGACTGTCCTTCCCACCTAGCTAACATGAGGCCAAAGGACAAATGTGAGGGATAATTTTCCGTTGTTTCTGTTCAGGCCAGAAATGTTGTTTTTCTAGTAACTGATGTTATATACAGAGCTCACAGAAGCACCTGCTCTTACTCAGTGTGCCATCCCTTACACATTTAAAGATCATGGTAGTCCTTTAAGCCATCACGCTGCGCTGAAGCATGATTCGCTCACCATCTAACTGTGATTCCTCAATTTCTTTTCTTTTCCTCAGGATGTAATCTCTGCTCCCATAAGCACAAATTATGTTCTTTTTCCAAGTATGTAACTATTTGACTTCACTGTAAATTAATTTTGTTTACTCGTTTGTGCTCAGTTTATTGCATCTGCTGGAGGGAAGACCTGTTCTTTTTGTTATTTAACAATCCTCCAATTTTTGCTTTATCTGCAAACTTTATCAGCAGTATTATATTTCCTTTCAGTTCACTGATAAATAATGTGAAGAGACATGGCAACACACTAAAAATGCATGTCCTTAGTGAGGATTCCCTAGGTGTGCTTATGTTTGAGATTGGTCAGTTCACCAGTTTTATCATCTACTGTTTTAGTGATGATTCAACAGAAATATAATCTATAATAATTGACATTTCCTATATATACACATATATTTCACATATTGGATTGGCATTTATGCATTTATCAACCAAATCTGTGACATGGCCAAAAAGGTACTGAGTTGCTTTGGAAAAAAACTGGTTTTCTTATTTTCTTACTGGTATTTATTATACGTCCTTCCTTCCATTTGTTTAATAATGAAGTCTTGTATCTGCTCTTTTGTTATATTTACTAGAACTGATATTAGGTTGACAAAAGAATGGTTAATTTTGTAATGCCTTTTACATTCTTGTACGTAGCTACAGTTTTTTTCTTCCTACTTCTCTTGCTAAACACACTTTTAAATGCCAAAAAAATGTACGTCAAAAGATAGTTGCCATTGGCATAAACCAGCATATTGCCTTCTTATCAATTTGTGACAGAATGAGACTACCAAAGTGTTCTTCTGTAATCAGACACAAAAATGGGAGAAAAGTCTCCAGAACAGACATATATATATGTATTTGTATACTGAGTCCATCTATTTCCAGGGACCACCCTTTAGCGATGAGAGAATTAATTCCCTTTGCTTCTCTTCATCTTGTGGGTATGGTCACTGCTGCTCTGCTTTCACACTGGTGCTTCTCCACCTTGACATACTCTTCTTTCTTCATTAATTTTAGGTGACAGCTGCTCTTGTCTCTGTTCTCAGCATCCTTTGTTGCCATTTACGGAGTAGGAAGGTCAGTTTGCTCTCTTAAGATTTACTTGGTTAATCCTGGCAAGACACCATTTGTTTACCTGGGTAATCAGTTGAGATCTCATTACTTTTCTCATAGTGACGTTTTCCTTTCACATATAAAAGTCTCAGACACCTGATAAGACTGGAGCTAGAGATGGGTAGGAAACAGTTTCCCATGCTGCAAAATTATTTCAGATTTCAAAAACTCACCTGTCATGTTCTGGGACAAAGCCAAGACTTCTACAGGTATTTTATGTTCACACACAGGCCAAGAGAGCTGGACGTGGTTCAGCATATGGGACATGGATTCAAACTCTGCAGCTCCCCTCCAGGATGGGAATTTGGTCAATCCTCTGCAATGCCTATATGGCAGTTCTGTGGAGAAGGAGCAGGTACAGATTAAGAAACCAAAGTCTAGGTATTTGGCTGTAGGTTATAAAAGCACATCAGGTGCCTGAGCTTCTTCAGCTGATGGATATCCATGGAGCCAGTTCAACTCACTCTGAAGCAGGCACCTCATGCCAAGTCAGCTGAACTGTGTTGATCAGGTACTTGACAGAGTCACCTACACATGGGGCTTTGAAATGCTATATGTTTCCTGCCTGGCTTCCCTGCATTACAAGCGTGTACATCTTTCTTACCTCATGTCATGTCTACTGGCCCTTTGTAACCCTTCCATTAAATAAACAGCCCCAAGTGGCACTGGGCTGGGACTTTAGCCTAAATCCATTACCTCTCAAGTCAGGTAAAGAACAGGTTTCTTTCTCTGGTTGGTAGTTATGTCATTCATGCAATGTGGAACAGCTTGGACAGCTGAGGAGGTTTGTTAGAGAGTGGCAGAAGAAAGATCAGAGTGAGCAACTCCTGCATACCAAAAAAGCTGATGAATATTGCCAGAGGGGGCAATGCTCATATTCGGAAAACAAATTCATAACAAAATTGTTATTAAAACTAAAATATTTCTGAAAAACCACCAAATCTTTGATAGCTGACACCTTCCAACAAAAGAACATGGAAAATTCATGACCTAAACATGGCTTTACCAAGGGTAAGTCATGTTTGACCAACCTTATAGCCTTCTATGAGGAAATAACTAGGTGGATGGATGATGGTAGAGCGGTAGATGTGGTTTATCTCGATTTCAGTAAAGCATTTGACACTGTCTCCCACAGCATCCTCGTAGATAAGCTGATAAAGTATGGGTTTGGTGATCAGGTAGTGAGGTGGATCAAGAACTGGTTAAAGGGAAGAAATCAGAGTTGTAGTCAATGGGACAGACTCTAGTTGGAGGTCTGTAACTAGTGGAGTCCCTCAGGGGTCGGTACTGGGACCGGTGTTGTTCAATATCTTCATC
>VZRW01007825.1:0-27101 GCA_013398125.1 Aegotheles bennettii | reverse complement strand
CAGTTCAAGAAGGACAGGGAACTGCTTGAGAGAGTCCAGCGCAGAGCCACTAAGATGATTAAGGGAGTGGAACATCTCCCTTATGAGGAAAGGCTGAGGGAGCTGGGTCTCTTTAGCTTGGAGAAAAGGAGACTGAGGGGTGACCTCATCCATGTTTACAAATATGTAAACGGTGAGTGTCAGGACGATAGAGCCAAGCTTTTTACAGTGACGACCAATGATAGGACAAGGGGCAATGTTTGCAAATTGGAGCATAGGAGGTTCCATGTGAATATCAGGAGAAACTTTTTCACTGTGTGAGTGACAGAGCACTGGAACAGGCTGCCCAGAGAGGTTGTGGAGTCTCCTTCACTGGAGACATTCAAAACCCGCCTGGATGCGTTCCTGTGTGATGTACTCTAGGTGACCCTGCTCTGGCAGGGGGGTTGGACTAGATGATCCTTCGAGGTCCCTTCCAACCCTAGAATTCTGTGATTCTGTGTAAACATAGCCCTAATGTTCTTGATCAACACATTTGTAGCACAGTTCATGCTCAGAGCAGTGCTGAGAGGTTTTTTGCCTGCCAAAATCAGAACAGCCACCTAGTTGTTTTCACAGGATGCGAGGTCGATGAGCTGGGCTTACATTTATCCACCTGCCTGGACTGCAGTTCTGCCTTTGGGGCAATTGCTGAGCCATGGCCCTTCCTGTCTCTCACCTCTGCAGCTGGCCCAGAGGCAGGGAGTTCTGAGCTCTCCCGCAGAGGTGTCCCACTGGCCAGGCAGCACTTCACCTGGAAAAGGTGAAGGAAAAAGCATGTACAGCCAGTGGAGGATAAATGAGGTTCCCTTTGAAAGATGGTGTTGAACTGCTTACCCCCATGGTGATTACAGCTCCATGGCTGGAACCTCTGCAGACACCAGACTGACTCATTTGAAGCCTCTCTGCTTTCTGTATCCATGTTACTGCTTAAGATGGAGTTTTGGAGATAAGTCAGTGCTTCCAAAATCCCACTTTATCATCCTTAGAACTGTTGACACTTTTTTCTGGCTTAATTCCACTCTGAAATGAACAAACCACTTCTCCTGACATCACTTCTTACCCAAGCCCCTCCCTTTTTTTTCTAATGGATGAGGAGGAAATGCAAACCCTTTGCTTGGATTGATGGGGTGTTCAAGTGATCTTGAATTTCCTCTGTGGCAATGTCCAAACTTAGCTGTTGTGATTCTATATTAATTAAACAATTATTTCTGCATGATTCCTCAGGTTCAGCATGATTCTTCATCCCCTGTTGAAACTACTCTGCTTTTGAGATTCCCGAGTTCAAAAAGGCCTTGGTGCTGCAGGTTAGGATACACATTATTATTATTGTTGTTGTTATTATTAATTATTATTATTATTATCATCTTTTTCCCCCTCCCCTTCCTTGCTGTCTGAGGTGACAAGCTTTGGATAAAAATGTCTAAGAAGTTATCAGCCCAAATGTACTGCTATATCAACCTATCCCAGTGCAGATCCTCCCACATCTACACCCCAGCAAATCTGGAATTTCCACTTTCAGAAATACTTCTGAGTGGTCTCAGCTCAGAAAACTGCTTAATTTCCAATTCTGTTAACAGGGAACATTTACAAAATTCCACATCTTTTCTGAGGTCCCTCATTGAGGTTCTTCTGTAGTACTGTGGCTCAGAAGATTGTATGTGCTCCTGGTCACCCAGTGTTCAGAGTAACTGACAGCCTTTATAAACTAGAAATTCAGAGGCTTTTGGTCAGTGTTTCTAATAGAAGTGTGAGCAGCGTTTCATGCACATAGAGTGCTTGTTAAAATGACTCCAGGGAGTTATTCTCTGTCAGGTTGCGGGTGGCTGACAGCAAGGTACTATGGTACAACTGCTTTCTGCACACCCTTTTTTCCCCCCTCTCATTTAAGAATTATGCTATCTATATATAGCCTAAGGGCATAGCCTCTGTACTGAAATGAGTTTTAATTTTTTCCCCACTGTTTTGTACTTCCCTGACCCCATTCCATACATGCTTTGTCTTAAGGGCAGTTACCATCTGGAATGTGCTCCGCTGGCGGAGCCAGTCCATAAGGACAAACCAGCACCCCTCCAGATCCACTGGGAAAAGGGAAAGTCATATGCTCGGGTCAGGCACAAGTACCTGGAAGCTGATTTAGCAGCTCCAGCACCAACTGAAACAAATCTCGTTGCAGAACAAATGCAACGAGATACTTACAGAGAGAGATATCTACAGAGAGACATACCTTTCTTGTTCTCCCCCAGCTTCCCGACTTCTTCCGTCCTGCTTCTCTTTCCATTTCTTGAAAACCTTAACATGATTTTCAGGCCATCCTCCTCACCCACTTCTCTTTCCAGGATGTTCCAATGAGCTCAACTCTTAGTTCTTTTACTCACCGTGTGTAGCTACTGGCTGATCCCATATACAGCAAATACCTCTATGCAGGTGATAGAGCTGGTTTAACTTCTGGACCTCTGTTCTCTGTTCAGTCCAGGCCTATCTTACTGACATGTTTTGAATAATTATCAGTTCCCAGAGTGACTAACATGGATCCCAGCCAAGCCTTCTCCCAGGCTCCTTTATTTGTGGGGGAAGACTGTACTGACCACCCCATGCTGCCGGCAGTCAGGGCCCTAGAACTGGGGATATGCTTCAAGTCATGCAGCTCATCTTCATACTCTTCTGTAACTTGTATAAATACAGATGCAGACATGTCAAACATCATATATATCAAATATTTTTTTATTCATGGCTTAACTCTTCTAGGAGGTGCAGTTTCACTATCCACCACCTACCCAGAACTCCTGCCCAGGCTCGCACCAACTCCTGCAGCACCCTTTTCTCTGGCTTCAAATAAGCTGTGCCCTAGCAATGCTACTTGAAGGGTGGCTTTTGCATTAATCCTACCCCCTAGCATCTGCTTCAGACCACAGAGGGCCAGTGGCATCCTTTTGTCCCAGGAAAGTCAGGAGAGAAGGCACAAGTGGCTGGCAAATGTGATTGCCCTTTCTTCCTGAAGCCATTGCATAAAATGAGATACCTCAGCATTTGCTTCCCACTTACAGAAAAATCTTAGTGCCAGTTCTGTGCGAGGAACTAGCAATAGCACAGACCAGGCAGGGCTGGGAGATGCTCATTGCTCTTCAGGATTGGAGAGGCTACAGGAAGCTGGGCAGAGGTGTGCCGGGGAGCTGACGCTGCTGTGAGTAAAGTTCCTCGAGCCTAAGAATTTCCTCCAAGGTCAGCTGAGCGATGGTAGTTGCTTGGACAACACTAATTCCNCTGTGATTCTATGATTCTGTGCTTGGACAACAGTAATTCGTAGCAGATGTTGTGAGGGCAGTTTGAACACTTATTGGACAACCCAATTGACTCATCAGCTATTATTGCCCAGGTTTTGGAAAGGTGAAAATTCAAATTCAAGCGCTTAAGTCAAGCAATACCACTAACGACCTCAGATCTGTAACAGTTAAGGGAGTAATGGCCTTCTTGTTCTGGCTTTGTGCATCATGCAATGAGGTCTTGATCCATGACTACAACTCCTAAGCAATAAAGTAATACAAATAATTAATAATAATAATGAGTTGGGTTTCATTATGTGTCTTGCACTGCATAAAATCCCCTGTGAGCTGTTACTGCCTGTGAGAATATTTAATGTCTTGCTGCAATTAGAAAATGTAGTGCAAATGACAGTGTAATAAACCAAAGAACTTCATCAACTTCTAATTGAAATTAATGAGAACTGAACTACTGTATTGTGCATAAAAGAGACTTCTTCCCTGATCTTAAAAGCAGTTGGCTCCAGGGGTGGCATGGCTCAGTTTGAATTATCTTCTTTTTCTACCTCAAACACAGTTTTTACTGCAGAAAACCAGCCTTATTTCAGACAGACAGCAAATATCACATGAAGTAAAAAATTAGCCTTTTCTCCTGTTTCCTGCAGAAGTGTCTTCCCTGTATATGTATCAGATCTGTAAGAAATGATGGCCATCTGTATTTTAGCACATCAGGAGTTGAAAATACATTTCTTACCTACAAGATCATTTTCTACAATACTACTTCACAAATCTATGTGTAGACCAAGTCTTAACAAAAAAGACTCTGTTATTTCAAGGTCACGTTATACCCCTGTGACAGAGCTATGAAGGTTAGACACAGCATCAGGCAAAAGCGCAGTGCACTGAAGCATGGCGGCGTGTTTGTCAAAATGGCTGTGGAAGCCCTTTTCCCATCCCCTGACAGCAGAAGTGAATAACTGAGATGGTCGGTACTGGTCATTGCATTTTATTACCATGCAAATAGGATTCTCCACACTAACATTTGGCACCAGTATGATATCATGGACCCCTAATGATTGCAGTGGGGCACAGCTCAAGCCACTTAGCTCCAGGTAACTGAAGTATTTCTTGTCTTCAAAGTTGCATGTAATATTTAATTTTCAAATAACTTTTTGCTATAAAACCTGTTAAGACAATAATTTTTTTTTTTATTTTTTCATTACTAGTTTGCATAGCTTTACAGAGCTTTAAGAATGTCTAACGTGCTGTAAGCTTTAGCACAGCCATTTAGATCATTCCACATTACTGTACTGCAGCTGTTTGCGTTACATCTTGTGGGTCATTTGTGAAGAGAAGAGTTGTTATGATGTATTGTTCTTGCCAACAGCAGGCACAAATCAGGAGAATTGTACTTGGAGGCATATAGTTAAATTTCAACAAACAGGTTTACTGGAGAAATCATTTTTCCTATGAGACCACTAAAGCACTAAATTGTCCATAAATAGTTTAAAAGACCTGGAAAAAGGGCTACTTCAGGTCTTCAGCTGATAAGGCTTAATGTTGTGTTTTCTTGTTCCTTTGTTTCTTACTCTCCAACTTAATAGTTATTTTTTAGTCAGTGTCAGAAAAAATTCTGCTCATGGACACCTACTTTCAGGATTGTTGGAGAAAAAGAATATTTAAACACTAGCTCCATCTAATACCTACAAAGAGACCTAAAGGTGTCTAAGTTTTTTGATGGTTGGTTAGCTCGTGACAGAAGCACACCACATGAGTCTCTAAGAAGCTGAGTTCAAGTGAGTGTCAGTCTTTACCTCAGATACTGTTGTTTAATTTCTTTTCATATCAGTTATGTATGCTGCTTCTAAAAATAATTCTTTTTGTTAGATCATCAGCCTGCACCCTGGGTCTAACTCAAAGACTCTGAAGTCAATGGAGATTATTCTAAGCAAAGATAAAAAAGTTACACTGGAAATAGGAGAGAATTGTGATATTTTGTTCTGGTTTACTTTATCCAAATGTGAAGATATAAAATCTACAACTTCTGTTCTCTGAAAATGTGATTAGTCTTCACCTTCTAGAGACTTAGAAAGCAGTGCCCAGAGTCCACATACTCTTCTCCAAAATGTTTACCCTTTTGGAACTAGAAACGTCTGGTCAAAATTACATCTTTCATAACGGAATTTACTACTTCTTGGTGGAGAAGGATGCTTTCTGCAGCAGAGTTATGCACTAACAAGGCATGAATCAATTTACATTTTAATCATAGGGGAGCCAATACCATCAGTTGGTGAGAGTGCATTTACCCTACCTGAACTCACAGTCACTGGACTGATCCCAGCAGATTTGCCTTTACTTTACACTTGCTTTTACCATGACAATCCCTTGAGTGCTCAGCCTCCATAAAAATAAATAAATTCTTCTGAAACTGTGCTAAATTCATTACCGATAAATCTTCTTTCACTATATGAAATTCTAAATAAAAAACACAGGTTTATTTTAAGATTTTAACAGACTGTTGTAGTTAATCATGTATATCAGGCAAGAGGCTTGGTTGCTAAGAAAATCTTTGGCATGGTTCCATGGGATTTGTGTGTTATTGACAGAAAAAGTACCAAATGATAGGAAGTACATCTGTGAATTTTAATAGTGGAACAAAAAAATAAAAGAATAGAACAATTTTCTACCCAACTTTTGAGTTAATGCAAGCCTAGGCCAAAAATAACATACTTCCCTTCAATTTACAGAGTAGATATTTGGCTCTAAAGACCTGATTAAATTAAAAAAAAATAAATCCCCATTTCTATGTGGATAGAACATACAGACCTCTGGTTGTCAGTGGTCACTCTTACACTGCTGCACAGAAGTTTCTAGGACGAGCTCAAAACTAAAATACATTAGTTATTTTCAGAAACACCTAGTGCTTGTTAATTTGAGAAGAAATCTCAGTTGCATTTACATTTAATATTCTTCAGTGTGCAGTTGTCTACCATGTGATCAGGCAGAGCTTTCTCCATAGTTTTTCCATCAGTCCCAGTTGCCACGGTCCAGAAAGAGGGAGAAAAGATAGCCTCAAGTAGGAAGAGAAGAGTGGGACCTCCTTTAAAAAACCCTGATACTGCTTGCCTCAGGAACAGACACAGCAGTAGGGCTTTAGCTGACTTAAGTCTGCCTGAAGGAACAGATGCCTAGCTCTGGGTCATAGCCTGGAGCTCAAAATGCTGCCAGGAAAGTTCTGCCAGGTACAAGGTGGACTCAGCCAGTGGCAGAGCCAGCCAGGATCCTGGCATGCACATGCAGCCCTTCACAGCCCAAGGTTTAAAGGCTGGCTGACCATGAAAACCATACTTAGTCTACTTTGAAATGTTCTTTTTTGTATTTAAATATAGACTAGAGTCACCTAACAATCACGAATAAAGCAATAGGATTAGATCCTATTGACGGGTTCTCAGAAACTGTCCTTTTAGTTGCTCTGTATTTAGACCCTTGGCTATGCTCCATAGTCAGTACATGACCCCATAACTCACAATTTTGGAAAAGAAATGAGTCCCACAGGTCTACAGGCCAAATGAAACAGTGGATATATTGTGGGAGGATATATTATTTAGCAGGAGAGCAGAGTTCAATAAAGTAGCTTGGTGGCCAAGAAGTCTCTTCAGAGCATAAAGCTTCAGGGCACACTGAGAACATTGATCTACAGTGCGAGGTTCAGAAAATCCTGTGGAAAGTTAATTATTCTGTGAGATTATAATTTTATTTTGACATCTTTAATTCATGTTGGGTTTAGGTATAATTTTTTATGCCTGGGCAAAGAAAATCAACCCTACAGCTGAAGCCTACAGCATATATGGCACGTGTTGCTCAGTAATTGCCTCCTACAGTGTTTCTTTTCCTGGTGGGAGAAATCTTGATTTTCAGTTCTCTCTCATTTAAATGATTCTTTCTTATTTCAATTTAAACACAGGAAGATTTTATAGGCTGAGGAACAGGTTCCTGCCTCTGATTACCATTGAGATAGTTAAGCAGCAAAACATTACTGGACAATGAGGGAATCCTATTGGAGGTAAGAAAACTGAAAATGTAAGACTCTCTTATAATTCAATAATAACACTGGAGAGAATTATTAATTTGATGTGGGACATAAGCAGACAGATTTTTTCTGCTTTCCTTCTGCTTCTATTATTTTACCCACCCTGTAACTTTGGGTGAGTCCTAACTTCTTGGTCCCTCAGTCTTTGCTTTCTGCAAAGCAACAAATCAAACTGCCTTGCTGGAATGCTGGAGGAATGGATGTAGTGCTTTATAAATGCATAACAAGCTCTGGTTTTTGCTAGGAGGCAGAATGGACTAATTTTCTTTTTTTTATTTTTTTTTTTAATGTTTGCCAGTGTCCTTGGTATTTTTTTCAAGACATGGCAATAAGAGAACAAACTTAAGACCTCCTGTGATGTATCTCATTGACTGTCAGAGGTTTGCATCAAATATTTGATTCAAGATTCTCTATGAGTCTGCCTTTAAAGCAGCACTGAGACAAGGAACATTTGCTTAGCTTGCATACACCTAGAAAAAAAACAGATATAAATTTTTTAAAACATTTTCATTTACTTATGAGAAGCATATCTATCTGCAATACTTCATGTATAAAATGTTTCATGCCTGCATAAAATATGCACAGAGCATATGTTTTCATTTTAGTTCAGTACAATATTTCAAATTTAAACAAATTAGCCCAAGGCATAAAGTACTATGAACCATTTTTTTCTGTATTTTAATACATGCCAGATTGTAGAGAAGCCTTACTAATGAAAACAGCAATCACATACCTGGGTGTATTTTATTTACTCCTCATTAAGGACAAAATAAACCTGTCTTTTTAATTTAGAATTTCATATAATGAAAGAATATTCATTGGTAATGATCTTCTTATTCCTTCACAGATTTTTGTAATCATTGTTTTAAGGGCTTTTTGAGTTGAAGGTACCATTCAAGCTTTGTTACTCAGGGCTGTTCTCCTTAATCTTGTCCAGTTTCCATGCCTCCTAACAAGGGAACATGGACACCATGGTCTCTGAACTACTTCTAAGATAGCTGCTAAAGATAACTAGGAAAAGCAAGTTAGAAAACTTCAATGTACAGCTCAGGAGTCCACATTTTTAATCCTGTGAAATGGTATCTATTATGTATATAGAACATGTACTCCATCAAACCCTCTTTCTCCAATGGAAGGCTCCCTTAACATGGGATGCTATTTCTCCAGTTATAAATATACTATGGCAAGACAGCCACCAAAGTTGATTGCTTTGCTAGTTATATAAAATTTTATAATGAAGCCCCTTTAATTTAATTCAGAAGTCAGAAATGTCCTCCTGAAAATCTTGTCACTAAGGGAAATGCAATAGTTAGTATTAGTGCATGTTATTGAATACTCAGCTATTGCAAACAACTGTGTAAGTCATTTGAATAGAAGTAATGAACAGACTGGGGTTTTTTCTGTACAGCAAACTGGCTATTACAAGAAGAACACTAAAGACAAGCTCAGGTTTAATGCCCATATGAAGCAATACCTTTAAGTCTCCTACCAAAATTTATTTGGATGTTCCTTCCTCTGTCCACAAGGACACTTTCATCACCAGCAGGGCTGTCTATGGGGCCCCTCATGCCTTAAATCTTCTGTCTATCTGACCTGCTCATACGAACCCTCCTCAGTTTGTCTTCAGCGCAGTTATCTGGGGTGCCTGGAGCAGAATTAATTAAGGTGTTTGCCAGCTTGTCTCCTGTTGTCAAGAGTGGCTTATAAGCAGCTCAGCTGGGAGACCAAGGGGGATGGCAGCCTCTGGTGAAAAGAGGTGTGGAAAGGGGGAGAAAGGAAGGTGTGTCTGTATGGAGGGGGCATGAAAAGGGGAATGAGGGTGGAAGAAGCTGGCTCAGCTGGAACTGGAGAGAGATGTGTTCATGGTGAGGTAGCTCAGAGGGATCTAAAGGATGAACTTGGTGGAACTTTGGAACTTGTTTCTTCAGGCACTTACCTAAAGTTGTCACAGGTAGCACTAACGTACAGAACATGATGAGCATAGCATGTGTGGTTACAATCCCACCCTTTCTCTGGTTCCCAAGCCTCATGCAGAGATGCAGGCACCCACAGCTCACCCTCTGCAGGCAGACTCCTACACTCCTTTCACTCAAAGAACATCTCTCTCTCTTCATTTCTCACCCAAAGAGAAGGCAGCTGTGGGGCACACCTATTACAGTCATCTAACAGTTAGAAACCTAAACCAAGTGCTGGTTCCAGACTTCTCTCAAGCTTGAGAGAATTTCAGCTCCAGTCACTCCTCTCAGGAGCTTCCAGCCCTGTACAGATAAAGAAATATTTGAACCTGATGTACCATTTTCTGGAAATCTTCAATGTCTTTTTCTATAGCAGCATTTGAGTTACCCTCTTGCAGGTTTCCTGTTTTGATAATGAGCACAGCAGGGTTCTGCAGGAAGCCCAACCCTGTCAGCATGCCTTCAGAATGTGCTGACAATGCTCGCCAGACCAATTCCTCCTCAGGGACACACACTGCCCCTACCTTGGATGGTCTTATAGTCAGGCAGACACCATACTGCTCAGCCTTGTTCCAAGTAGGGCCACTTTCAAAATAAACAGGAGTGTGTCTTAGGAAGTGAAAAACATAACTGACTTCAGGCACTCCTGGGATCAAACAGAACAGATTCAGATTCTAAATTCTGTATGAATCTTGTTTTAATTTTCCTTATTTTTTTCCTTTTTGAGATCTGGCCCTAAAATTCTTGCTTGGCATCACATAAAGATGCTGCGATGGAGCAAAGAACTGGAATTCTAAGTCTAGCTCTCAGACTACTTGACTACCTAATTTTTGTCCCAGAACAACTGCAAGTTCTCATTTTTTTATTGAGATGCATCAGTACAGCAAGATAAACTTTTCATGTGGGCTCCCACAGACCTATTCTTGATTTATGGCATTATACTAGAAGCTGAGTCAAGTTAATATTGTTCATCAGGTATCAAGGGAACCAATTTGAAGTGCTCTTTTGAAGCGATTTTCCATTTTGAATTTTATGTGAAAACCAAGAGAGTCTACTTCTACTTAATCCACTGCAGATCAGAAGATGGGCTACCACAACTATGGTAGATCAAAAGCAGCCTGTGCTTTAAACAGTCATTTCTTAACATGGTAGTCACTTTCTCATTTTTCTTTGTTTCTGGGTTATAATTAATCTTAAAAATAAGAATGGTTTAAAATTCAAATTAACTATAAAATTGATGAAAATTTAAAATGAAGTATCTAAAACCAGGCACTTGACAATTACATTTATTACCGCGCACTGACACAAGATACTGCATTAGATACAGAAAGACAATTGACATCAAACAGGCACTTCACATAAAGTGCAACAATACATATGAGAGAGGAAAGGCATTTGGGGGGCATTTGATTAATGTACTTTTAATTGGACTTTCCTGCCTCATTGGTTTTATTCTCTCAATTTAGCTCAAGCTGCTCAAATACATAAATAGCCAAAGCACCTACTATAATTAACAAAATACACTGTTTGCAAATTACCAGATTTGTCAGATTGCGTACAAATAGTATATTATGCAAATATTGTTGAACTCCTACAGAAATATAAACAGGCAAAGAAAGTCTGATATTCACTAAAAACAAACAAACAATCTCCTCTTTGAAAGCTATTTGGGACACTTGGTCTTTGTGCTTTGTCAACTGCAATTTTAACTTTAGTTCTATATTTCATTAAAAGATTGTAGGATGCTCTGCCAATGCCACTCATGCTGGAATTTGAGTGTACTAAGTTATGTCCCCCCTGTGATGCTCTCTGGTCATATAAAGAATGTGTGAAACCATATTTGTATCACAAAATTCAAGCAACAAAACCAAAAAGCAAACATTGAATGAAGAATTCCTATAGCAAAGAAACCCAACAGAAAATGTTCCTTCTATTCCTATTTATAAATTGAAAAGATTCTAGGATCTTTAAGACGTTGGTGGTATATGCTATAAATCTAGGATGTAATTCAAAAAGAATACTTGAAGTGCACAATTGCTAATAAAACAAATTAAACATTTAACAACTGAGAAAACCGTATGGGTAATTTGGATTTGATACTTACATTCTCAGCAAATATGAATGACATAAAGCACCTGGACAGAAATTCTATAGTTAGGGTACAAGCTGAGTGAACAATTTGTTGTGTGAATATTTGGAAGAAAAAGAACAGGCTGTAAAATGTGCATCTTCCATGTTTGTTGCACATGATTTAAAAGGTTATGTAGTTGCATAGGATTTAAAAATCAGTTACTATAATATTTAATATACTTTTGGAGATTTTGCACTTTAATATGGTAACTGAAGGTTATTTAAAAACCCCAAAGAGCTCTCCTTCCTCCATAAACCCTCTTTAATTTGCATTTTAGACTATGTACATTCCTACCCTGGGAGCACCACCTACTGTCAAACACCTACATGTACAGTGTGCTGGGGGAACTCCTAGCAAGTTGATGGTTCTCTCCAAATTTAGTTAAGAAAAATACACAACTTCTCATTTAAAACATGGAAAATTAGAGACACATTCCACAAGTCACTTGTATATTATATGATCCAGGAGGGAATGATGTGATTCTTTTCCTCCCACAAATTAGATAAACTTCATTCAGGAGGAATCAAATATAGAATTTTTTACATGTTTACTACTCACCACTCCTTCTTCACTACACTTTGCTGCAAAAAAGTGTCAAATGATTATTTGCTTTTTCTTTATACTGCTTTTCCATTTCACCTCACAAATTCAGTCAAATAGGCTTGAAGAATTATTAAAATTAATATGGTTTCCCTCATTAAGCACTCACAAATCATTTTACAAACACTGGGGTCTTTGCATTGTCTTTACTTAATAGTTATACAATGCTAACCGTATCTAAGATGTTATCATTTTCTCATTGGGAAGGAAGATTTTTGAACTGATACTCGGTTTGTGGTGCTGCTATTTCTGGGGAATCCCTAGGTGACTTGCAGACTGACCAGGCACTGGGTGCTCATTATTACCCCAGAGCAAAAGGTTCTGTAACAGACATGCTTTGCTAAAGAATTATTTGTTTAGGGGAATGAATTTGAATTGAATCTCCCTAGCTATCTTGCTGAGGAAAACAGTAGTAAAGCAAAGTAGATGTCCATTAGGAGGTAATAGCTGGAGTATGCTCCACCACCACTGTTTCTGTGCTGATTATGTAAAACAGCTGTCAGTCAGGAAATTCCTTTGGGGAAACTGCTCTTCCTTCCTTCCAAATTAATTACAGTAGATGTGTTGAATTACATTAAGGAACGGGAGCATGGAGGAATGGTTGGAGGAAGTTTGCTTCCATGCTACCAAAAAGTTTCAATCAGCTGTTTTCATGGAAGTGCACAATGTAACTGAACTTCCCATGTTAGTTTCTTCTCCAGCTGGGATAAATATAAATATAAGACTAGGAGTTTTATTTTAAATGCATGCAATGTTGCTTTATTTTGAAGAAAAAATCCTTACTTGCTTCCTTCTCATAAACTATGAAATTACACATAATCCTGAATGATCGCCTGGAATATGCTTTCAATACACGTATCAGCATTGACATTGCTCATATTTATATTTATAACCCCTTCAGACTCACAGTCTTTAAAAAACATTGCCTCCATACATCTATGATACATGTTCCTCAATGGTTCAACATCCTTTAAGCTGAGTATAGGAGTACAAACTGATACAACTATTTATTAAATATTTAAAAATCTGCTGCATGGATTGCTATCTCTACATCTAGCTGTCTCCTTTAGCAAAAAAAAAAAAAGAAGAAGAAGAAGAAGAAGAAGGCTTTTCTTTAGCATTCTCTGTCCTTTTTAGTTCCACCTCTTGTGTCCAAGAAAGATGGGATAGGCTTCTTTTACTTGTGTCTACAAAATTTTCCAAACAGATTCTGAAGGTTGCCTGAAAAACACATCATTCTGCTTGCTGAGATTTGGTATTTTTTTCAGTATATATGTTTATTTTGAATTTAGATTGCCATAGCTATTTCCTATTACCAATAATCACTTTTATCACTAAATCCTCACATTAATTTACTCACTGCTCCACTTTGGGGTACAAGTAGTTCAATACTCTGAATAACTCTGGTTGTCTACATTTTTTGAAGTTAGCCATTACTTTTCTGATCCCTGAATGGCAGGACGCTGGATCTAAAGACATCATTGAAATGTAGAATCATAGAATCATTGTGGTTGGAAAAGACCTTCAAGATTATCAAGTCCAAACATTAACCTAGCACTGCCAAGTCCACTGCTAAATGTATGTATGTATGTCACTGTAGTTATTTAACATTTATCAGTATTATTGTATTATAGTCTCTACATGGAGGCTGAATTAACTCTGTCAAGTCTGAGGCCAAAATTAGTAGAATTTCACAGTATTTATCACTATATGTATGTTAAGGTTTGCCATTTTACCAGACAGTCATTCCAAGCTATGGATGTCCTAAAGTTACAGCACTAATCTTGTTATGAATTTTTCTTGTGAAGTTATGATTATTCAGGAGAAAGGAATTGAATTAAATATTTCAAATATCATCTCAGTATGTTTGCAACTTTTTCAAATCAGACTATTCCTGATAAAAGAGTTTTAAAAGTGTTCCAACACTAACAGTTTTCTTGACAACCTGGAGCAAGCTCTATAAATACTCCCTTGTGTGCAACCTCCAGTTTCTCTACACTTTGATCCCACCCTGAAAGCATAGACAAGTATTACTACTGTGTTCAGTGTAATTATTCGATTATCATAAAAATGCAAAATAGTGGAGAGAGTGGACGAAAATACACCTCCCCTGAAGATAATGTATTGACTGCAGTGAGACAGGATTTCACTCAAATTGCAAGAAAGGTGTTTTTTTACTCTATGGTCTACATATCTGCAATAACCTGAGGAAAACAGTACTCTAACCATGGACCTAATTTATGTCATCAGAAATATTTAAAGAAAATTTCTGTTTCAGTGAGTGGATTGTAATAACTATACTCAGCTGTTAAAATTGCTTGTGGTGCACTAAGACCAAACTCACAGAGCATTTGTGATTGAGAGATCAATCATTTCCTGGCATTTAACCAAATAGAACAATAAGTAGGATCACACAAATTTTCACACTGTATCAGCAATTCATCTTTTATGTTACATAGCATTGATTATAACCAGTATTTGTTTCACTGAATTCTGTCTAAATGTTCACTCGGCTTCTCAACTCAAAACTCCTTTAATGCATTTCTAAAAATGTTCTAATTTACCTGTTTCTCACACAAGTCCTTGAAAATAATTTGCAGCATATTCGCTTCTGTAAGACATTATCTTTGCCTTTTATGACATATGGTGGGTGCTTGTGGTGCAAAGTATATTCATTTCAATATTGTAAGTAAGTTCTTTTGGTCTGAAGGATCATAGACAGCTCCAGGGAACACAGACAACCACTTCAAGTCATTATAACAAGTATTTTATCTTAAAGAGAAAGAAAGCTTAATCAACTTCACTGTCAAATAGTCTGATCACCATTCACACTCAAAAGGATTTCTGGCCTCAAAGTATGTTTAAAATTCTGGCTATCAGGCAGGATTCATTTTATTCAATTTTAGTTCTTGAAAAGGAAGTGGCTTAGTTTCTAGATTTCACCTTCTCTCCGTGAAGAGAGATTGGGTCCTCCAGAATACATTTCATGCTGTCTGTCCTAGAAACCTGTGCTGTGTCCCTCCAGAAAGAGTCCAGCACTCATGAGGCTGCTAAGGGTAAAAGAGGAAGACCCCACAGAGAGTGAGCAGATGAAAGCACATTACAGAAAAGTTACTCCTACAGAAGCAAAATCAAGAAATCAAGAAAGGGAGACTAAGCAGTGCAGCAATGCTGCTTGTGATTTCTCACCAGCTTGCACCACGTGTTATGACTGGCCACAGACAGACTTCATAGTCACGTCTTTAAAACTCCAATCCACCACTTCTTTTCACAGCCACTTCCCAGCAGGGCAGATTCCCCCACTCTTAAGCTTTGCCTACATTTTTTGTCCCATAGATGTACAGTTTCCCTCAGACTCTCCTGAAGCACAGGTTCAACACGCCTGAAGAGCAATCCATGCTACTGTCTGCCTTAGTGTCTTTATTACTCATTGCTTTCACACATTCTTGTGTGATCTTCAAACATCATTAGCATCAGAATTTTGTTGCAAGCCTGGGCTCCCCAGCTGAACCCTGTGGCAGCTGTAAGAAGCACCAGGTCACTGGTGATTCCAAATTCATTACTACATTTGGACACTGATGGTTAAACAGTTTATCCTTCTTGTATCACATATTGTGTACATGTCAGTACACTTTAGATGCATATGATTTCTCAGTCAAAGTGTTGTGACATACCAAGTCACATATTTTTATTTCTTCCATCACCTTTATAGATTAAACACAAATCTCATTTAAAAAAGAAAGTCAACGTGGTAGGATTCAATCTATTTACAGTAAACCCCTGTTAGCTGCTATTAATTATATTCCCCTCTTTTAATCCTTGATGAATCAAGTCCTGTATCAGTCATTCCATTAATTTGCCCAGGATTGATATCAGGCTGTCAGAACTATAATTAGCTAGGTCATCCTATTTGACTTTAGTGTAAAAACTGGTCACACTCTTCTAAAGTTGTTATAACTAGATTATGCTCATTCTCTTCAATTAAAAAAAAATTCATTAGCTATGTGATTACTTTCTGTAAATCAGAATTGCTTCAAAGCAATTTCACAAAGCAGAGCTTTATAGTATTAAAGTATCACATTAACTCACAGTTTTCTTGTGGCCAAGGGAAGCATTCAGGAAGGATGTTCTCCATGCTTAGACTGTCAAGGACTTGGCTGTAGCTTCCCTTCAGTGCCTTTGTAAACATAATCATGTGTGGCTGTTTGTGTGGCTGTTTGTGTGGCTGTTAAGGTAACCTCATCAAGCACAGAGTCTCCTCAGTCAAATGAGAGTAGGGCCAGTTCCCACAGGTGCATTTCCAAACCAATCCAGCTGATGCCACAGCTGTGCTTGGCTGCTGAGCAGAAATCAGAAGTTATCTCAGACTTCTGGTCTTGAACAGACAATACGTACAATATCATAGAGTCATAGAATCATTTAGGTTGTAAAAGACTCTTAAGATTATCAAGTCAAATCATTAACCTAACACTGCCAAGTCCACCACTAAACCCTAACCACCAAGTCTGCACTATCTTTTAAATACCTTCAGGGATGGTGACTCAACTACTTCCCTGAGCAGCGTGTTCCAGTGCCTGACAACCCTTTCAGTCAAGAAGTTTTTCCTAATATCCAATCTAAACCTCCCCTGGCACAACTTGAGGCTATTTCCTCTTGTTCTATCACTTGTTACTTGGGACAAGAGGCCAACACCCACCTTGCTCCAACCCCCTTTCAGGTAGCTGTAGAGAGCAATAAGGTCTCCCCTGAGCTTCCTTTTTTCCAGACTAAACAACCTCAGTTCTCTCAGCTGCTCCTCATAAGACTTGTGCTCTAGATGCTTCACCAGCTTCATTGCCCTTCTTTGGACACACTCCAGCACCTCAGTGACCTTCTTGTAGTGAGGGGCCCAGAATACAGAGGTGTGTACTCACCCCAGTGCTGAGTACAGTGGGACAATCTCTTCCCTAGTCCTGCTGGTCACACTGTTTCTGATACAAGCCAAGATGCTGTTGGCCTTCTTGGCCACCTGGGCACACTACTGGCTCATATTCAGCTCATTGTCAATCAATACTTCCAGATCCTTTCCCACTGGGCAGCTTTCCAGCTGCTCTTCCCCAAGACTGTAAGGTTGCATGGGGTTGTTGTGACCCAAGTGCAGGAGCCAGCACTTGGCCTTGTTGAATCTCAACAATATGGTATGAGATGTATTCTGAGAACAGTTATCTCATAGCAGCACTTTGCAAATGTGGAACATGGCTTTCGGTTTCCTCCGTTTCTACTGTCCTTCTAGGTATAAACATAAGAAATGTATCACACCAGTGGGCCACCCAGCCCTGTACTCTGTCATTGAGCACAGCAGCAGGAGAGGCTGTTTAGAGAGTGCACAGGAGCTTTGCCACCTTCTGAGTTCATTTCCTCATGCATCACCATAAGCCACACTCATTGTATCACATCCCTGCTCATTTCTTTAGTGTATGGCTGACAACACATCGGCCATGAATTTGGTCCAGACCCTTTTGAAGCTGCAGATACCATCTGCCCTCACAGCCCCCTGTGGCAACAAACTGCAGAAGATCACATCCACTGTGTAAATATGTACTTTCTTATATGTGCTTTAAAATACTCTATCACTTGATTCAGTGAATTTCCTTAGTTTCAGTATTGCAGGTTTTGGTGAATAACAGTTCAGCTTATCTACCTACATGATTTTTTAAATTCCCCTTAGCTCTCTCCTCTCCAAACTGAAGATTCCTGTGTTTTTGCAGCATCTCTAGCCTCTGGAAAGAGAAGAATTAAAGGTTTAAGCCCATCACCCTCTCTTTTGTCCCATTTCCCATTCCAGAATGGCCACCTTTTCCTCTCATTCCAAGTGTGATGGAAACATAGATAGCACTGGTGCTACTGGATGGGAGTGGGAGGCAGAGGTTGATGAAGAGCTTTGACTTTGCCTACAGTTGTGGGACAGCCCTGTTGTTGACAAGGCTATTGCATATATCCCAAGCTCTGTACCTAAGCCCTGCAAACAGCTATCCCCACAGGACTGCTACTCTCACAGGATTTGCAACAAGGCAGTTCATTAAACCCATAATGTTGACATATGTATGAGTGAGAGGCTCAGTGCACTCTTTCTCCATCCACACTCTGACTGCCAGGGCTGGAAGCTTACTCACGATGGTGCTGGTGTAAAGCAGTTTCTTCAAGGATGACATTGAGTGCCAGTGAGTCTTCCCAGCAATAGATCATCTTTTGAAAGTCCATCGGTTGAAGATGGATGTGCCTCTTTGTCTTTACAATTTTTTAAACTGCTAGTGCTTAACACTGTCTAACATGTGCTTAGGAATATATATTTGGCCAATTTTCTGCTTGTCAGTCTGGAAAATCAGCATAGAGGCATCTTTCAGTATTGAGCTTTGTACACAGCTAATGTTAAGCGAAAACACAGGACTGTTAACAAAGACAAAGAGCATGAGCTGACATTATTTCCTTCAAGCTTCATTCAGCCGAAATGCCCTGTCAAGTGAAGCACTTTATTCCCAAAAGCACTTTGAAAATGAGTGGGTGAACATCCTCTATCATTCTGTAATACTTGTTAAATATCAACAATGCTGCTGGCAGATATGTACAGCATCGAGGGTGTGGCTAGAGGACTGACATTCCACAGCAAAGGGCAATGCAACACTTGTAATTTTTAGTTAGCTCTTTGTAAAATAAATAAAGAACTGTTTAAGTGGGTAAAAAGATGGACAGAGCCAGGCCCAAGTTTACAGCTGAAACATTTGCACATGGAAAACAGAGGACAGAGTCCTCTCCAAGCAAAATAATCTGCCTGCATTTGTCAATGAGTCTAGCACATCGTTTACAAAAGCAAGAGTCTTACAAATGTTTCCTTAATGGTTTCCTTAATTATTCTAATTAACGAATGACTAGTAAGTTGCTTCTGTCATTGGTGAATTCAAGTGCTGTGTTTCTATCCCTGCCTCATCTTCAGCAATCCCATAAGACAAGAAGTCAAAAATACAAAATAGTGATGAGGAAATGGCCAGTCACTGGAATCTGGAAAATAATTAATAGAAGAATGATAATGATTTAAAATGTAGGTACAGTACTGAAAAAAGGCACTGCTCCCAAGAACAGAGAGAAGATGCCTTCCTGTCTTCCTGCCTGGCATGATTAGTTGTGTTGTGGATTCTTCCTTTTTTTTGCTGGTCCTAGTGGCAAAAAAACATACACTTGATAGAGGCTTTTCATTCAGCACATATTGAGCTCTAACCTCACATTTTGAAAACAGCAGAGAATAATGTATTACTAGACAATCTAATATCAGATGATAAGCAAACAATTCAGGAATAAATTAAAGTCCCGCTGAACCCAAATTGCTGCTTCAGCTGCACAAGCTATGAAAATATAATTATGTTTTGGGAGTTCATCTTGTCTTTCTGAATAACTCTAAATATTTATTTCACAAATCTGTTCATAGGTTGTTTTTTTAAAACTTTCCTAAATCAATTAATGCAATATAGTATGAGAGTACACACAGTATAACAGTGCCATAACACCAGAGATGCAAATTCATGTTTGCTTTGTTAATGTGGCTCTAGAAAGAATGTTCTAACATGTTACAGGCTACTTGGGCATCCTTGCTTTGCAATGAAATCCTAGTTGCCTGAACCAGCTAGGTGATATCAATGATTTGCAGCTAATTACAAATCAATACAAAAGTGGAAGATAATAGTGGAAGAAGTAGCTTGTTAAAGAGAGAACCTTGGGTTACAAGTTTTCAAATACTGGGGTTCTATTGTGTAATTTATCTTTCTCTTCCCAATTAAAGCAGATATCTGCTGTAAAATACTACTATCCATTTTTTCTTTAGGAAGAAAAGTATCCATGGTGGGAGTCAAAAGAAGCAGGAAAGTCATTAAGATTTGCTAACAAGATGGTTCAATGAGCTTTATTCAGAACATACCAGCAGAATTCTTTTTGCTTGAAAAGAGAAATGCTTTCTTCCTACTGACAAGTCTGAGTTCCTAAAAATCATGGACCCTGACTGTACCATCTGATCTGTATCAACAGAGTGTTGTATGCATGAAAAATGCTTCTGAAACCTATGCTGCTGACAGGGGTCCATTACGCTGATTACCTTAGAGAACCTTCTCAACAAGGTTCATTTCTTGTTGATTATCTCAGACATGGAAGAGAGACATGATTATATTTGCAGTCAGCCCAAAAACATTAGCAGCACTGATGCTGTTAGTTTAAAAATAAATTATTTGTAAACAGAAGTAGGGTCTCTATGATCTGATCACTAATCTCAAGAGAACACAGTAAGCATAGCTGCAATTTTAGAGCAGGCAATAGTGCTCTGCAGCTCACTAGCTGAGTTATTTTCCTTTTAATGTCAAACCGAATGTGCTGCTAGAAGATGTTCAACACAGTAACACAGAGCATTGCATTAACTCTTTGCTTAGCAAAGGTTGAGCTTCCCAAGAAAGGAGGATAGCAATAGCTAAGAGCTACAAATCCATCCCAGTGAACTCTTTCTTTCTGTATCTCTCCACTTTAGCAAAAGAGCTTTAGAATTTTAATATCTTGGTCTCCATTTCACATAATTTTTTTCAGACTACAGAATTAATGCAGGAAATGCAGTATTTTTTTCCTCATCATCTGTCTAATGAGGAAATAGAACTGAGTGACCTCCAGAGATCCCTTCCAACCTGAACAGTTCTACTTGTCTCAATTCTCATTTTGCTAAGCTATCCAAGCCAAATTTTTTGTCTCCTCTCATAAAAAAGGAGAACCTCAAACTCATCTCCATCCAAACTGGTAGATGATCATCTTTTCTTGTGTCAGCCAGGAATGTATAATGAATGTGGAGTACTAAACTTCTGCAAGTCTTTGCAAGAAATACATTATCCTATTGACAGGTTGATATAAAATAGAAGCTCAGTAGATGGAGACACTTCACACTGAAATGCACACACAGAGTCATGACAAAGGAAGATGTTTTACTCCATGAGAAGTCAAGGACAGCCAAGTACAGATGATACCTGCTCTGGTAGTGTGACATTTCCATCCTTGAAAAGGTGAGTCTATTCTTAAACCGACAGGAGGAAAATCATCTCTTGAATAACTAAGTGCAAGTAATTTTTTGGGCAGGCTGACTGAACCTGAATGGATTCCCTGGAAACCTCTAAAGAAACAGTATTGGTGGTAGGAGTTAGGATGCTATATGAGGAGGTGATTTCCACTGTGAGAAGGGCAGATGAAGAGGCAAAATCCATGAAGAGATGGGTACATCTATGCTGGTAAATGAGAGAAGACTGGGACCAATTCTTGACCCTGAGGCCAGATGGCATGGATTGGCAGAAGTCCCCACTGCTTAGGGTTAGTCCCCTCTAGAGAAATCATCCATGTCCACACTACAGAGTACTTGGCACTGAGTCTCTTCTGGATCTTATGTATTGCCCCAAAGATCCTAAGACATAATTACTCTCTTGTGTGGGTTTTTTATTCACAAAGTCTCTGAAATGTCTTCAGGACTATGTGGCAGCCTATCACTGTCATTGGAGTCTGAAACTGGAGGGTTTGTGTTGTGTTATCTAGGAAGCAAAAGGGTACAAAGTCTATTGGGAGATTTTGCTGGAGGATTGCATATGGAGATGAATCTGATAGTCTCTTTCTAACTGCCTGCTAGAATGGGTTTGTAGATTGAGCTACTTTTCAAACTGTATCTGGGTTTTTATCTTGCAGCAAATCAGTTAGAATGGTCAAATGCAGAACCAGGGCTAAGTTGATAATTAAACAATTATATATACATGCAGATACCTCTCCCTCATGCCAGAGTTACTCAGTTTCCTCAAAACTTTTAATAGGACAACCATGGGGTCTAGTATTAAAGCTCACTCTCTGGTCCTGTGTGTTTACCAGAGTAGAGGTACCCACTGTGTCTACAAAACATTGACTGCAGAGAAGGAGAGATATTTTTTTTTAGATGTTGACCTTGGTACCAGCAGATTAAGAAGTTTCTTTTTGTTTCTATAAACTTTTGCAATTGTGACATCTGTTTTAGATTTGGAATTAATATTTTTTCTCTTTCTTTTGACTTAAGTATGTTATCAAAGTAATTGGCTAAGAGGCATTTGTCCCACACCTCTCTTATTTAGCAAGAAATTCCTTTAAATTGGCAAAGGACCAATAAATTTTTAAATTGGAATTTTAGCAACTGCCAGCTTTCCTAGGATAGTCAAAGGAAAAAGGAGCAGATTCCCATGGTAGCTGCAAGAGCTGCTTTGAGACTTCACGTCACAAAGATCAGGAAAGGAATTAGTGTGTTCCAGTGACAGCCAGAAAAGATGTCTAGACTGTAGCAAGGCAGTAGATGCTGGTCCTGAATGTCCACAGGCAGTTTGTGTCCATGCCTGTGTCTGCAGGCACCCTCCCAGTGACCTTTAGACCCTGCAGTGCAAAGCATCCACAGTGTCCAAAGTGAAACCTCAAGCACAGACTGCTTGTGTACATGCTGCACAGTACTTGACTTGGGTCTCTATGGGGATAGTGAAGGGACCTTGTGGATCTCAAACATAACAACAACAATAACAACTCTGTGTGTGTGTGTTTGTGTATGTGGTGGGATAAGGTTTCAGTTCAAAGTGAATATAAGGGAAGTGATTGTCCACTGACCCGGCACTGGTGAGGCTGCACCTTGAGTACTGTGTTCAGCTTTGGACCCCTCACTTCAAAAAAGACATAGAGGTGCTGGAGCGTGTCCAGAGAAGGGCAATGAAGCTGGTGAAGGGACTGGAAAATATGTCTTATGGGGAATGACTCAGGGAGCTGGCGTTGTTCATTCTAGAGAAGAGGAGGCTCAGGGGGGACCTCATCGCTCTCTACAACTCCCTGAAAGGAGGTTGTAGTGAGGCGGGGGTCGGTCTCTTCTGCCATACCCATAATGAAAGAACAAGAGGAAACAGCTTTAAATTGCAGCAGGGGAGATTCAGATTGGACCTTAGGTAAAATTTCTTCACTGTAAGGGTGATTGGGTATTGGAATAGGTTGCCCAGGGAGGTGGTGGAGTCACCAGCCCTGGAGGTGTTCAAGATGCGTCTGGATGTGGCGCTGGGTGATGTGGTTTAGTGGTGATGTAGGTAGGCGGTTGGACTGGATGATCTTGAAGGTCTCTTCCAATCTCAATGATTTTATGATTCTATGGTTCTAAAGACTGTGCTGGATAAAGCTCACCAGAGTGCTGTTTCTATAACAAGATGGTGAAAGTATATATTGCTTACTCTTGGGCCTGGCATCAGTCCAGTGGAGTTTAGGGGTGTCTTAGCCTTTTGAGCTAGCGTTGGAGGAATGTGGAGGCCCAAGGAAGCAAAGCTTGGCAACTAGAAGCCATCTGTCTGCAGGGAAAAATCCCTGGGACAAATGATCACCAGAATTGCACCAGAGAATGGTGGTCCATCCAAAAGAGAGTCCAGGGACATCGTTGTGTCTCATATTGGTACTTCCTGACACATTTTGGAATCACATTTGCCTCTTTCACGGTCATATCATCTTGGCCCCATATAGTTCTCCTGTGGTCATCTGATGGCAACCTATGTAATAGCAGAGATTCCCACTTTGTTCCTAAGTCTATTGCTTTGCACTTGGCATTGTTAAATGCCATTCCATCCTCAAACTCTTCTCCAGTCCTCTTTTATACCCTCTGATTCTGTTTTATACCCTCAATATTCAAATCCTTTTCTATGTTAATGTTACTTCTCAATTTTGCATCATCATCAGATTTCACTAGGATATGCACATTTTCCCATGACAATGGGAATATACTACATGAAAACATTGAATTAGAGATCAAGACAGACCAAAACTGCTCCTGGAGGAATTTTGCTATATACTTCCCTCTAGTATTAGGATAGTGTTTTCAGCACAAACTGCTGTCATCTGTGTTCTAACTATCCTATTTTCAAGTCTTATATATATATATATCCTATTCTTCATAAACTGATGATTCTCTGTGAGGAATAGAAAGTGAGTAAGCAACATCCAAGTTGATAAAAGCTATTGCATTTCAAGGGAAAGATAACACACAGAAAATATTTTTGTCTTAAAAAAACCTGTGTTGTTATCGTATAATCTACTTTTGGTGAACACAAACCAGATTTTGTTCCATTTATCCCAGACATACTGGCAAAAAAGCAAGTAAGCTCAGCTTTGCTACACAAGACCTCTCTTCTTCTTTTCTGGTTCTGTTTTATTTATATAGATGATATTAAAATATACTATTTTAATTGCCTTTACAAGATCTAATTAATCTGAACTTTCAGAAACTTTAATTTAGCTCTATATTTTTTCCCTCTATAAAACTGTTCAGGTTTTTTTTGTATTTCACCAAGGATGTCTACTTGTTTCTAATATCCTTTTAAGGCGGTTAATTGTCCAGCCTGATTATGAACATTTTCATATCAGTTTCTGGATAAAAATTCCATACTATTTTTTTCAGTTTTTTCTTCAGAAAAATTCAATTTAAGCATTTCTTCCCTTAAGCATTTCAGTCCATCCTGCTTCACTACATAGTTTTCCCAGCTAACCAAAGTTTGGCCATTTAAAATCTTCACATTGTAGGTACAGATCACTTTTGCTAATCCTTCCATTTCGTTACCATTCTTTCCCAGACAATGGTGAGCTCCTTGGTGAATTCCCTTAGTCTACAAGGTATGAGGTCTGTTATTTTTGGCTATGGTTTCCATGTCCACATGAATGAGTTTGAATGAAGTTGCTTTACCTGAGGCGTCTCCCTTGCATTTGTTTGCAGAGATGAATGCAGTGCCCCTAGCTTTCCTGTCATACCCGCATGTACACACATTTGAGTGTTTTAAAGTATAAGGTCCTGTGGAGGGAGTCATGTAAATATCTGTGTCTGAATTAGTCACTGCAGGTTCCTCTTAGAGAAGCAGAGATTTTAAGGGTGCAAATCAGAAATGAGTAATTCTAGTCCTTCCTGTGACTAATTTAGGATGGGGAGGCAAGACAGCTCAGATGTAGGCATCCACACTGCAGATAACTACTGTTAAAGGAGATGAATCAAACTCTTGCTGTGCTTTAACCAGTTGTTTCTGAAACGAGCTATGGCACCTATTTCGGTGACAATGAGGTTGTGGATGCTCTCTGCTACCTCTTACCACTGCTGAGACAGGATACTGGGTTATTGGGACTTTTGATGTATGATACAGTGTGGCATGTTGTTATTGCAGACATTTTGCAAGATAATTATGTCACTTAGATTTTTAGTTCACTGATAGTTAATAGTAGTGAGATTCACTTGCTAGATAATAATCAGTATTATCCTTCAATATTCTTGTATATATTAGGTACAAAACGCTTGCTCAAAATGTGCTGATCTGAATATCTGTCTTAAACTATATATTAAGTTTTATATGGAATACAATAGTTTCTGGACACCTCTACATTAGGTAGTGCATATAAGATGGTGTATGTTCATACAATGTTATCTACTAAAGGTACTCAGTTGTCACAAACTGCAAAAAATACATGCCAATAAACATACACATATTTGTCTAAAAATGTATGGTTCACTTAAATTTGGCCGTAAAAAAACTCACACAATTGCTTTCTTACACTGAATCATCCTGATAAACTGCCTAAGAAGTCAATAAAAGATTAGGAAACTTAACACATCTTCCTTCAAGCCAGGAATGTTTTTTTCTTTGATTATCCGTACAAAAATTTTCTACTAAAAGTATTTTTCTAACAGTAAACAATGCAATTATGTATTTGCTTTTCTTTTGTTATTTGTCAAGTCCAACATACCTGTTCCATAAATTTATGTCCCAGTTTATTATTATATTAATCAGATATGCAAAATAGTAAATTATTTCTAAATGGATATGTCAACTTTTATTGTAAGGCTAAGGAGAGCAGAGAAAACTGCACTGACTATTATATAATAATGAAATACCCTGACATCTAGACCACTTCATGATACTATTATATCTTCAGGCTGACATATAAAAGAACAATAATACTGATATTAAGCAGTATAAACATATCTAGTTCTACTGACACTTTGACATAAGAAAGCTTAAGGTGATATACAGATACTCAGTGCCAAAATATTACCTGATTTCCGCAAGCTCAGCTGAGGCAATATTCTGGTGAGGTGGAGGTGAATTTCCCCTAGAAGGTAGCGTGCAGTGATGGAAGGAAAGAGAACCACTTCCATTTCAGGAGTATGAAGTTCTGCATCTGGAAAGTTGCTCATGGACTAGTGAGCTGTACAGTCATGGCATTGTCCAGGTAATCACATTTCATCAATTTAAGCCCTCTCATCCTTATGAATATTTCAACAACATTCATGACAGTATTTAGGTGTGCAATATTTGCAGATGTTCCTTATTTTAAAATGATTACTGATTTTTTTTTTGCATCAAAATCATGTCTGGGTTTTTCCACAATATTGTAAGTTCAGTTATTCTCTGGTTTTCACTTGTGTTGGTTAACTCTTCATGCCCCTTCTACTTATTGATCAGACAGCAAATTTTTAAAACAGGTAGCAAACAATGGATAGTAAGTACTATTTGTGGAAAAATACTTTCTTTTTATAAACACACAGCTACATCAATGAGGAAAAATCTGATGGTTGTGATGAGCATTTAGAACGCATTCTATTAAAAAAGGCAGCTGGGGTACAAACATAGTTGTATGAGGCAGCTCTTTGGAATTTGAAATACATACACCCTTTTCTGTAGTTTTTCATGTAAAACTGGCACAAATTTGAATATTACATGAAATTAAGGTTGTCAAAACAGATTAGATTTTATATTTGGTTATATCGAAAGAGTCCAGCCTTAATTAACTGGTATTAACAAACAAAACCCAGAAGCTATTTAACACATATGTGCAGCAATTCTATTACGGACATTAGAGTGCGTGGAGGATAACTTCTTGACTCAGCTGGTAAGCGAGCCCACCAGAGAAGGTGCCTTGTTAGACCTGTTATTCACAAACAGGGAAGGATGGTAGGCGATATGGAGGTTGGAGGCCGTCTTGGG
>VZRW01007824.1:39032-62777 GCA_013398125.1 Aegotheles bennettii | reverse complement strand
AAAGGGACTCTCTCCAGATTCTCAATATCTTTGCTACCCTGAGGGGCCAGGGCATGCAGTTACCCATCTTTGCTGTAAGATGTACTGCTTCCTCACGTTCATCATCCTGTCTTGGAAGACATGATAGCGCACAAAGGGCAGCACAAATCATGCAGTTTGAGAGAATTCATGTGATTTGCCCAGAATCATTTCAACATCAACTCTAGTTATCCTTGCAGACACATCTGTAGGGTATATTTGCTCCACTAGGTTAGACACTCCCAGCGCCTTTTCTCTGTCCCTACGGCCATATCCAGTGACTTCCTCTTACTCTACAAAATAGCATGGCTTCATCCACAGTTTTTACTGGGAACAGTTCTTCTTCTTCAGGCTGGATATTAGGAAAAATATTTTTATGGAAAGGGTGGTCAGGCATTGGAACAGGCTGACCAGGGAAGTGGTGGAGTCACCGTCCCTGGAGGTATTCAAAGAACGTTTGGATGTGGCCCTTGGGGACATGGTTTAGTGGTGGACTTGGCAGTCCTGGGTTGATGGTTGATGGTTAGACTCGATGATCTTGAAGGTCTTTTCCAACCAGAATGACTGACTCCATGATTCTGTGATTCTGTGTCCACACTGAAACACAACCTTGAGAGCTGTGTGGAAGAATACAATCCAAACAAATTTCAAGGTGCCTGAAGCAACTATAATCATTGTTCTTAGAGATAACCAACATACAGTAATTTAGCTCCATCATTCAAGCTGCCGCTATGAGGGCTGAATACTCTGATTTCTCTACATTTTAGCCTGTAGTTATTATTTAGCACTTCTGCTGATGCAGTGCCTCAAGGTGCGTGCCAAATAGATATTTGCTTAAACTGACATATTAATTTCCAAATCCCCAGGGCAGCATCTGCTTGTAAGAAAAATGCTGAGACACAGAGTCAATAATTAGAGTGACAGGGCTGCATCAGATCAGGGAACAGCACTGTTTAATTTAGTGCCTTAATCTCACTTGTTCCAGGACGTGGTCTGGGGATAAAATGAACTATTGGAGTGTTATCTCCTTTCTCAGTCAGTAGAACACATGCTCTGTGTGATGCTGTACACATAGTCCTGGAGTCAGATCAGCTCTTCTCCCCCAAAAGTAAGGCAACCATACAAGATGGGCATCAGGAAAAACAAACTGCACACAAAACCAGAACATAACACAAAACATTAAACCCCACTTTCCATGCTGTTACTCCACTGCATTATGACTTCTCCCTGAGGCTGACCTATTAGGGAGCCAGCGAAATACAACCAGCGTGCAGTCAAGATTCCACTGGCTCCTCTGAATATTCAATTATTCTGTCAGAACAGCCACCCTAGAGTACGCCTTTCATACTACCAGTTCAGGATCAGGGGAGGTTTCAATCTCTGCAATTAGTACAGATGACTTGTTGAAACAAGTCCTTCCAATCATCTTCCATTAGCAATCTCAAAATAACTTGAGTTTGTTCAAGCTCAAGATATTGACAGAATTGAATGCTTTGATGGTGACTGGCTAATAATAAACAAGGCACAATGTCTGAAACATCTGACACTGACCACTGTCAGAGAGGAAATACTGGATTACACTTGGTCTTCATCTGGGATGACATAGAGTTCTCCAAAGAGCAAAAGAAAGTGGCTGTAAGGAACTAATGCTCTTTTTTTTTTCCTCTTTAAGTGTGTCAAATTTGCATTACATTCATTGGTAGCTCTTTTGAAAGTGTTGGCATTTGGTTACCCATTGATTCATGGTTCAGTATCCCACAATCTGAATTGTTTTCAGCATCCTTGATGAATTTTCAGTAAGTAGTCTCCAGTGACCTTTTGTACCACTACATGTGGTACCAGGGAGGGAACTACTGGGATGTTCTTTACTGTGTAAAGTGCATAAACACATAGCCAATGCAAGTGTTTGAAGACTTTAGTGATGCTTGTATAGCAAGGTAAAAAGCACTTCAGAAGTACACAAGGAATAGCTTACAGAACGCTTTGACTCTTTCCTGGTAAGCATGAAAAAATCTCTTTTGGATGGCTGCAAGAAACTATTTTAGTTTAGTAAAATGATACAGCAGATCACTGATCAGATGTTCATAGACCACAGATTATGACAGTCAAGAAACTGAGATGATAAAGGTATTATCAAACGATGTTACCATTCCCCATCAAGTATTTGTCTCTGAATTATTATCTGGGATATAAACTACAGTCTTACAAGTGTCCACTCCAAAGAAGGATAAGGCAGGCTGTTTTTAAAGATGGCCAAAGACATTTGCCACTCCTTTCTTCATCCTCAAATTCTGGGATGTGAAATCACCATTGTCAGACCCAGGACCTGAAGAGAAGCAATTGTTTGAGAAAAACATTCGAGCTGTACTGCTACAGTCAAATATACTCTATTTTGTCACGGTTCATCTTGGAGTGGAAGTGACATAAATTCTCATGATTTTACCTGGAAATTTTTTGGTTGTTCACTTTCTAATCTGTCTAGGGGAGACAACATTAGAGCAGGTGGTAATTTGAGCTTTTCTTTAAAAATATATATTTCAATTGAAAGCATGGCAAAAGCATAAAAGAAATCTAAAGCATTAAGCTCACCAAACCTTTTCCAAATGCTACACATTTTGAAAATCTGGGATAACTGATGATAAAATATCATAAAAATGATCATAAAAATGATCCCAAAATCTTTTGGGTTTAGCACTTCTCCTTTTTTAAGGATTGTGTTGAGGACATGGAATCTTTGCTGGTGGGCATCCATACCCCCAAATTAAATCAATGTATAGGAGTCAAGTGCTAAACATCTCTTTGATTCAAAAGACCAATATCAATTCCAAAGCAGGAATTTACACCCTGAAGACAGAACAAACAACCAAAAGATGTGCATCATGAAACCAATAGATTGTTTTTCCCCTCTAACAAGAAGGAAATGTTCCTTTCAAACACCACTTGCAATTTATTTTTCCAAAGTCCAGAGTTTGACTCCTATCAGTCATCAGCAATTACTCTTCACTACTCACCAAACACAACTCTTAATGCTGACTGTAACTCCATCCCACCCAGTGGTGTCAGTTCCCAAGAACCATTTTCACCACTGCCTCTCCAGGGAACTGTTGCTCAGTTCTAATCCAACAGCCAATTCTAACCCTGTACACATATGCAGAGTAGAGAAAAATAACATTTTCATACAGAACATAATTTTACAGGTACCGTAAATCTAAACATCATTCTTTACTTACCCTCATAGAGCTACAACCCTGTCTTTCTGAAACCAAAGCAACTGATGGAGTGGTTCACAAAAGCACAGATGATAGAAGAGCTTCCATACTATCCAGATGTAGGGTAATAGTAGAGTATGCAAACACTCATTCCTATATCCTATTTAACCATGGATGTCTAAATCGATAAGCTCTCTTCTGCTTCCACTATTTTTACTTGACAAGGCACATAGCAGCACACCAGCTCACCAACCATCAGGAGAAAAATTTCATCTTTCACCAGGAAACATCTCTGTGAGTGTGTGCTGGAGGAATAGAGACAATTACAATAAAACTAACTCTTTGTACAGTTTGGATATAATAGAATCATAGAATCATTAATGTTGGAAGAGACCTTCAAGATCATCCAGTCCAACCACCTACATACATCACCACTAAATCATATCAAACCATATCATGATCTGGAACTTCTTATAAATTACAGGTAAACTCAAAAGATTTTAATGGTTAATGAACTACTACATGTAATCAAGCCACTGAATTTTATTAAATAAGCTTTACTAATATCTGCATTGAGCTATATGTAAGCTATAGTAATGTCTTCTTAAAATATCCCATTTTGAGCCTTTGTAGTTACAAATATAGAAATGTATACATAGAATTGAGAAAAATCAACGTAATGAAAAAAGAATTTTATACTTAGAAATAAGCAATTTCCCAATATCTGAAACACATCAAGTCAGTGCAATTAACTCTGTTAACAAATAAAACATTCCCTTGTTCCTGGTTGACACAGATTCTTTTATTTTTAATCCTCTATTTTTTCAAATCTACATTGTTTTTTCAGCATCTACTGTCATTTTCTTCTAGTTTCCTCAGCTTCCTTGCAGATGTTTTTGAGACTCTGAATGTGAAATGGAACTTTATTCCAGGAGAGACTTTAATCAGATACTTTTCTGGAGCTCAGACTACCCCTATACCACACTGTTTTTCAGATAGATAGGCTATGGACTGGAGAATTTCAGCTGATTCTTTATACACAGAACACCAATATTGGTAACATCTCACAGAAAGAGTGCTAAGCCAGTGCAATAGAGTAACACACCACGAGGATTGCCAAGCAGGGCTGAAATGTGACGTCAGGCAAGGCTTGAAGCCAGAGCAAGTAACTCAATGAATGCATTTCATACCGGGCATTACTGATAATCCTGTGACTGCAGTAGTAAAAGCAGCTCTCTCAAATCACAGAGCAGCCTAGTACAGACAAGCAGGGTTTGTTTTGCTTTGTTACTAATGCTGGAGATTAAAACTTGCTATTACAAAACTTCTACAGAGAGATTTGTTTTCACTTCAGCTACTTGACAACCCTTCCACCTTCCATATACCATGCAGCACTGGAAAACTTGAACATCTTGTAAGCATTCTTAGGAAAATATTTTTATTTTAAATCAAGAGTTCCTTGCCCACTATCTGATCTTCTGCACTGCAGTTGTGGCTCCAAGCAGTATGCAGTGTTAACTTAGAAAAATGGCTTTGAAACAAGAGTGAATTTGGAACTGCAGCTGAGTGCCAGCATTTCCAGGCTAAACAAGGTAACGTTTTGTAAATGCTGAACAGTAGCTCATAAGTCTCCTGGGTTTGTGTAAGGATGAGAAGATACTGGAAATTAGACTGGTGAAAGCTAGGGGTGACAGGAATAAAAACATGGTGGTTTTCAACTCTGCAGGCTTGAAGCCAACTCAGATTCTAGTGAATATTATTGCTAATTATTCCCTTAAATTTCCTAACTGTAAACTCCTGTAGAATTTTATAAAACGCTATAGCCCTTCCACAGACTGTTGGAATAACTCTAGAAAATTTACGAAGTAAACTCAAATGCACGTATTTTGGGTCTGGAGCTTTAAAGAATTGCTCTAACAATTCAATACAAAAAATCTTGTTTGCTATTTGAACATAATCTTAGATTCTTTTCTTTGAATGTCTAATAAGTCTGTGGTTTCTTGAGGATTTACTTTTTTCTAAAAAAGTTTTTAAAGCCCTTATAGCTATGGAGATTTTTTTTAATCTTTTATATTTTGAAAAGACAAATGAAGAGAATTAAAAAATTATCTTGCTCTTTTTTTAATCTTATCTTTCTGGAATCAGGGAACTTTAACCTCCTGCAGGTCATCTAGTCCAAACTGCAGCTCAGAGTAGGGCCAATATCAAAGTGAGATCAAACTGCTCAGCACCTTGTTCAGCCCTGAGCAAGGACGGCCAAGGACAGGGATTCCCCAGCCTGTGAAGCACACGAGCCAGCATTTCACCAGCCTTCTGATTAATTTTTTTTTCAAATAAGTGCTCAGAATTTCCCCTGTCATAACTCATGTTCGTTGCCTCTTGCCTTTTTAACTTGCACCTCTGAGAGGACCCTAGCTTTCGTTTATGTATAGCCAGTTTTAGGAAGCAGAAGGAAGCATCTGGATACCCCCTCAGCCTTCTCTTCTCCAGTCTCCCCCTACTATGACATGTGCTCCAATCCCAAACTATCCTACTGGCCCTCCACTGGACTCCCCCCAGTTTGCCAGTGTTTCTCTTATAATGAACTGTTAGAATTGGCCAATGGATGAGAACTAAGCAACTGTTCCCTGGAGAGGCAGTGGTGAAAATGGTTCTTAGGAACTGACACTGCTGGATGGGATAGCTGGAGAGAGGGTCGCAAGTTGGTGAAGTCCTGGTACAGCTCCATCCAGCCAAATTCTCTTTACTGTCAAATTTCCTTTAACATCGTGGCTGACTGCAACCATACAGCTAGTGAAACAAGAGTTTTCAAAAAATTCCTTAAATCCAGAGGAACTGGATGATCAACCCCTTGAATTGCAGGTCATGATACCTCCTTCTGTGACAATTCTTGTGGAAAACAAATTTGACCTTAGAAATATAACATGCAAATGGAAAGACCCTAGCTAAGAAAAAACAGTATCTCAAAGCTTAGTGTCTTCCTGCAACAACAGGCAGCACTGCCTGCAGCGAAGTTCTAGAGCTCAAACGGGATCTGTCCCTACACTCAGCTTGCTCCCAGGGCATGATGATGCTCAGCCTTTCTTACAACCATCACTGGGGTTTATGGCAAGAGACTGACAGCCCTTCTGTGCCTTCTGGTCCAGTCACTAATATTGCTGAAATCAAATTTGTGCCATTTATCAAGGGCTGGAGACCAACTTATTCATGTGTTGCTAAAGCGATTAACCAGCGCGATATTCTTATGTAACAGGGAAAAGAGTCAGGAGCTGGATCCATGCACCTCCCTCAGGACATGCTCCGCATTCACTGAATGTCTCACTGCTTACAGAGGCCAGGAATATTTTGTGTTGATCAAGATCTTAGTCCACCTCAATTTAACCGCAGAGCAGAGCAGAGCAGAGCAGAGCAGAGCAGAGCAGAGCAGAGCAGAATAGAATAGAATAGAATAGAATAGAATAGAATAGAATAGAATAGAATTCGAATATAATTTGCACTTCCATGGCTTCTGCAGTCAATCTGCAAACATTCTCTGTCTCACTTTCTCCACTCCCAGGTGAGAAGCACCCTGTAAGTCTCTGCAAGGCACATCTTTATCTCCATCAAATCCATTATTGGACCCTTCTTAGCCACATCACCCACAGAGAAGTCAATGTTGATGAGCACATTGCCCAACAGCTGTCTTCTGTAGTATTTTGAATGTATGGGGTTTGCCAGATCACCACATACCAAAGAAAATTCAGTCCCAAATCTTCTGTGGAAATAGGAAATATTCAGTATCTGCCAGGAAAGCAGTTGCTGTATATCAGGTCTCTGGTAAGGTCCGTGACAGCTCCTTCATGTCCCCATGCAGCATGACAGTGAAAGACAAGAGCATCAACCCAAGAAGGTTAAGGACTGTCCAATTTGACCAAAACACAGATTCTCCCCATTGCAAAGGCAGGGGGAAGGGTTTGTTTCTATATTAGAAACATGCAGCAAGAGAAATATAAATTAGCCTTGCTGTAACCATGCACCTCTGTAGAGCTAAAGCAGAAGTGGCTAAAAGCAGCCCGGCCTTTGCCCACAGCTTTACTGGGAGTGACAGGGAAGTCTCCTGTTACCACCAGAGTTAAAAGAAAGCTTTTGCACAGCATATCACACTGGGACAAAGAAAACAGTTGTTTGACCACACAACTGACAGACAAGACTTTATGTGCACTGACCAATTCTTTAAGCAAATCAAGAACTAAGTCTTGACAATCTGACAAGGGCTAAGAAACACCAACACTAAATAAACAAGTTTCTGCCCATTCAGGAGAACTTATTCTGACAAGACTATGAGTACAGAGAGCCAGCAGCTTTGTTTAGACTAGGGCAAATGGCAGAAGTGAAGGCAAAAGTGCATAACCCTACAGGAGCTGCTGCTAAAGCCATCACCAGCAGATGTGAGCGCTATGCAACACAGCGCCAGAAGCCAGTTCTGGGGCTCTGAGAGTGACCTACACATCCCTGAAAAACATCGATTTCAACTGGCAGGTCAAAATGTTGAATGATTCCTGTGATCCCAGACAGCAAATCTGAAATCCTGTAACCTTGCATGAAATAATACAGCATGACTTACACGTGCAAATACCATCTTGGCAGCAAAGAGTTCTCCTATGGGAAAAAACTTCCAGTCGGGTTGCAGTCTTTCTCACTGATTTTAACAAGCATTTCAATGCTCCAGTGGACATTTTTATTAGAAACTTTTTTGTATTGCAAACTGTGAAATTCAAGGCCTCCCCCATTTGACGTTGTGTAATAAGGGTAGGGGACAGGCAATTTTCATGCTCAAGTAGGTCAAATCACTCCACATTGCTTTGCCACCTAGCAATTTTTCCACTGAAGAAGCAGGATTTTTTGGGGGGCGATGATAAATTGCTATCTGTGGTTGGAAGGGCAGCTACTGCTCACAGGCATATGATGTGAGTTCTGCTGAGATACTGAAAAAAATCAGTACTTGTGGTTCCCCTCCAGACCAGAGACCTTGTATTTAATTCTCCCAGAACTCACCTCCCAAGAAAAACCAAAAATTAGGCAAAATCTTGCCTCCAACACCAAGCTTTTAACATCTCCCTTTTCCTTCTGCTTTGAATTTCATATTTTATTTATTTATTCTTATTCAGGGTAGATTTGACAAATTTAATGAAAGCAACAGCTCTGGAATGAGCCTGCATCCTTTTCCCCAGGACCTGCAATAAGAACTATGATGCTGCCCTCTGCTTGACCTTTGCCTGTGAAATGCATATTTCTCTTTGCTTTGGCCAGGCCTTGGCAGCTTTATGAACCCCGAGAGAGGAACGGAAATGAGGAGAGACTGAGACAAGATAGAAAAGGCTAAACAGTGAAAGGAAGAAGCAGAGCAGAGGAAAGAGAAGGAAATTAAAAAGGGAAAACAAAAGGAGACACGGGGTAGAGCGGTCATATCAAAAAATCCTCTTTCTCATTTGTTAAATGGAAGTGCGGTCCCAAGAGCTTATCCTGCCAGCAAAAATCAGCTGGAAGCATCGTGGAGACTGGGTCACTTGAGCAAAGGTAGGCAAACTGGAGAAACAGAGCAACCTTAAAATACTAGAAAGGAGAAAAGGAAAGATTTTGAGCAAGAATGTCCATTTGTAAGTGACCTCTCTTCATGTTCTCATGTGGTCGAGCTCAAAACCATACCTGCTTGCAGAAGACTCTGTTACCCAGAAATAAAAATTATCCAGGAGAAAAGGGCTGTAAAAAGAGAAAAAAGTATGAAGATAAAAAAGTAGGTCTGCATGAGTCTCCCCTAATTTCTGATATGCCCTATCTCCGATGACTTGGCTGCAAAACTCCAACACTGCCTTAACAGAACATGCAGTGTGTGCACATACAACAATCAGGCAAAACTGCCACATCAGCATCTTCTGTTTAAGTCATTGGCTTCAGCCAGGAGAGAATTCGTTATTCACCAGTGATGGGACAACTTAAAGCAACAGTAAATGTTGTCAGGGTAGCAAGAATTATGATTTCGTAGGTGAACTGTTTTATTTTATAGATTGATATAAACAATACTAACAAGAGACAGGCATCCTGAGCATTACCAGTTTGGGCTGTCAGGCTCCCAGATAGAAGCTAACTCACCTCTACTTCCCACAGGCTGCTCCTAGAAAAGGCATTGCAGGAATGGACAGGAAATTAGCACTCGGGAGTAAAGGCAGGATGGTCTTTGCACCTTGGGCTGAGGATCAAGCGCTAATGCAAGAGCTTAATTTCTGACTGTTAAACAAGCTATAACTTCCTGGTGCTCAAGTGAAAATCCTTGTCTGTCCCAAAATATCTCACCTATTTAACTGTAGCTTTATTTTTCCTGAAGAATCATCTCCCTCAATCACAGTACTTGTAGTATTCTTGGTGGGACTTAAAAATTACTGGCTAAATTAATTTATCCTGGTTTAGGCTTCATTGTCAAGACCTATTAGATTCCCGTTCTCAGATTTTTTTCTTTTTTTGCATTGCTTTTGCTTTATTTCCTAGCTACGCAAAGCAATAGAGAAAAACTGAAGAGAAAAACTTCAATTTAGAGGACTGCCCCTCGAGCTCCATCACCCATGGAGTTTAGCTATGATTTGAGCTCTCTCTGCACAGTTAGTAGAAAGAACTGTCAGGTGTGGAACAATTTATTCTAAAGTAGATGTCTAACTGAGAACAGGAGTAGAGGTCATAAATCATGTCTGAAACTAGTTTACCCCTCTCTCCTGACTATACAGGGAGCCCCATCTAACTAGCTCAAACATATTTTCATTATAGACATCAAAAGAAGGATGAACTGCTCATTGTGTATCACAGTACTGAGCAACAGCTTCATGATAAGGATTTCCCAAGGTGGAGCTCACCCTGGGTAAGAAAGGTCAATACAGTGGCAGCTCACTGCCCTGCTCCCTCTGGAGTCCCATAGATGAATGAGAGTTTATGGTACAGCAACACAGTGCTAGCACACAGTCTTTGGAAAGACCAGTGTTCTTCAGCCTCTGCTCCTTCCATAACCTCTTGCTGCCATCATAACTTTTGCCTTTAGTACCTAGCCTTAAAGTGGTTCCTACATTAAACAAAAGACTGCATTTAGGTAGTTAGTATAGAGGTTTAACCATACTAAGTTTGGCTTCTAAGGACTCAAAGACCATCCATAGAGAAGCTTCTACCTCTTCCTTGGTGCCATCAAGAAAGGTCAGCTCTGGCTGCCAGCCACAGGGCCAGAGAAGTGTTCCCAGCATGTCATCTGGTACCACCCCTGCACCTCAGTTCCCCAAATATCCGCTGAAGATTGTCCCATTTCTATATCTATGGGCAGGCCAGGAAAAAATAAGGACCTGTGAATGTGAAATAACATGAGCCACAGAGCTACTGGGGATAAAAAGAGATATAAATGCATATTGATTTTTAATCCAGAGCACTCAGTAGCACTTCAGGACATGACAAAGGGGATGAAAGGGTACACAAAGGGAGGGAACTGCTTACCCTGGAATATAAGTCAATAGTAATAATGAAGACATGTCACTAACAGAGAAAAGACAGAACAGCCCCATTCCACCACATCACCACAATCATCTCTAGAAAGGCAATAAATGAAAACACAAAAGGTATTTTTCCACAGGGTCCCATTTCTCCGCCACCTCTCACTGAGGCCATCCCCCATATTTGCAGCTTCTTTCAAGGACAGAAATAATATTTGGCTTCCTTGGTAACAAAGAACAAAGGGACAATAGAAATCCGAGAGTGGAATTTATTAAGGCACATACTACACTAACCCCTTGTATAGAGACAGCAACCGGGCAGAGCAGAATGGCCCCAGCATAACAGTGGTTAGAAAAGCTTTTTGGCTGAAAGCTATTTGTGCTGCTTTGACACAGAGCAGTTGTTTTGACTAACAGACTGGAGAAGGGGATTTCTTTTGCAGAGTAACACTTTGAAGGGCTCTTTGCCCCACAGCTGTAACAGCAACTACATCCACAGCACACGTTTCCCTCCTACCTATTGTATTACACCAAAACACATCACAGGCCGAAACAGTTTCAGGGTCGGCTGCTGCTAAACTCAGTGAGAACTGTCCCCATGTAGGGACAGCATTACAGCTAAAGGCTGTGATTAAGCTACAAGACCTGGGAGCATTTCCCAGTCCCTGGATCTGAGGGGGGTTGGACTAGATGATCTTTCGAGGTCCCTTCCAACCCCTAACATTCTGTGATTCTGTGTGATTCTGTGAGTGCACATCTCAGCTGTATCCCAACCCCATACTGGAACAAGACACACCATCCCTTCTCAGAAAAGGTGATTTATTTTTATTTTTATTCTTTTTTTAGCCTTCAGACAGCTTAGGTTGATAATGTTCCCTCCTACCTTACCCTGGTTTGGGACAGGACAGGGAACTGCACCCAGTTATTCTACTGTTGAGCCTAATGTGCTTTTCTATTACAGTAAAGAACACTACAGAACCTGTGTATGTCATCTGCATATTTCACAAGTGATACAGGACTGGAAGAGGCAGTTGATAGACCAGATGGTTATTCCATCATGCAGAGGGAACTCAACAGTCTGGAGAAATGAGCAAACAGGAATCTCATTAAATTCAACTAAAGGGAAATGCCAAGTCCTGCTCATGGGGAGGAGCATCCCATGCATCGTTACAGGCTGGGGACCAGCAGGTTGGAAAGGAACTTTGTAGAAAAGGACCAGGGGGTCCTAGTGGACACCAAGTTGACCATGAGCTAGTAATATGCCCTCACAGCAAAGGCAGCCACTGGTAGGAGTATCACAAGCAGGTCAAGAGAGGTAACCCCACCCCTCAGCACTGGTGAAGACCTATTTGGAGTGCTATGTCCAGTTCTGGATTCCTCAGTGCCAGAGAGACATGGACATACTGGTGCAAATCCAGAGAAGGGTCACAAAGATGATCAAGGGACTGGAGTACCTGTCATATGAAGAGAGACTGAGAGAGCTGGAGAAGAGAAGGTTCAAGTGGATCTTGTCAATGTCTATAAATAATGGACCTGGTGGAATAAAGAAGACAAAGCCAGACTCTTCTCAATGAAATCCCATGAATGGACAAGAGGCAATGTGCACAAACTAAAATACAGAAAATTCCATTTAAACATATTTGTATAACTGTGAGGGTGGTCAAACACCAGAATGGGTTACCCAGAGAGGTTGTGGAGTCTCCAATCTTGCCGATATTGAAAATCCAACTAGACATGGCCCTGAGAAATCTGCTGTAGCTGACCCTGCTCTAAGCAGATGGGTTGGATTAGATGATCTCAAGAGTCATAGAATCATAGGATATCTCAAGTTGGAAGAGACCCATAAGGATCATCAAGTCCAACTCCTTGCTCCTCACAGGACTACCTAAAACTAAACGATATGACTAAGAGATTCATTCAGATGCTCCTTGAACTGACAGGCTTGGTGCCATGAACACTTCCCTGGGAAGCCTGTTACAATGAAGATCCTTTTCCTAATGTCCAATCTGAATTTTCCCTGATGCAGTTGCATTCCACTTCCTCATGTCCTGTCGCTGGTCAACAGAGAGACATCTGCGGGTGGTAAGACACTGGAATGGGTTACCAAGGGAGGTTGTGGATGCCACCTTCCTGGAAGCCAGGTTGGATCGGGCTTGTAGCAACCTGGTCTAGTAGGATGTGTCCCTGCCTATGGCAGGGGGATTGGAACTAGATGATCTTTAAGGTCCCTTCCAACCCAAACTACTCTATGATTCTATGATCAGCACCTCCTCTTCTGCTGCCCGCCTTAAGGAAGCTGTAGACTGCCATGAGGACACCTCTCAGCCTTCACTTCTCCAAGCTGAACAAGCCAAGTGACCTCAGCTGATCCTCGTAAGTCTTGCCCTTGAGGCCTTTCACCATCTTTGTCGCACTCCTCTGGACACATTCTAATATTTTTATGTCCTTCTTATGATGAGGTGCCTAAAACTGCACACAGTACCCAAGGTGGGGCTGTACCAGTGCAGTGTAGAGTGGGACAATCCCTTCTCTTGACCATCTAGCTATGCCAGTTCCTTCCAACCTCAGCCATTCTGTGATATCAAATCACTTCTCAGGATGCACTGACAAGTCGTGGTCTCCTTTAAAGCACCCTGGAAAAAAAACAGATTTGGAGGTCCATTTGTCATGACCCCAGGTAGCATTTCAGCACCATCTCAGCTCTGTTCACACAGAGATGCCTTTTAGTTAGACTCAGACTGTTCTGCAACAGAGTTCAGGGAAGCAAGAAATGGCTTTCCCAGGAACTCCTCCTGGACAGGCAGCATCACTGACCTTTATAAACAACATCATCGTTCGAGCAAACTGCTGCTCCAGACAGTGGAAATGGCACTCTGTGTCTGCTGAGTAAGCATTCTAACAAGATCACCTTTCAGGACTTGTTTAGTCTTCACATCTATATTAACTAGATTTACTCTGATGCAAACATGGAGAGCGCTACAGGAACACAGTTTTAGAGAATGAAATTTGAAAAATTTGTTATGAATTGTACATAATGACTTAGTGTCCAGATTTTACCCAATCAATAGCATTCCCTTGTAGCCTGCTTGGTTACTCTTTCTGAATTTTGTTCTCCAAATCTTAACAAATGTCTTCCCAGATCATCACAAGCCATCTCTCAGCAAAGAGGAGAAAATCACATGGCAGATAAAGAGATGATGAGGCAGAGTCTCTGGAAGCCAGATATTGCTCCCACCAGAAACACCACCCTCCACAGAGAGAGCTGCTTTCCACGCCCAGGAGAAAAGGCCATGCCATGGGTGCTACAGAAAATATAGTGGCAGATTAAATCCATCTCAGCCTCTGTTTTTCCCCCAAGACAGTGCCAAAAGGAAGGACAACATACTTGTGAGCACATGCTGTGCTGGCAGCAAGCTCAGCACTTTGAGGTTTATCCTCACGGACTGCTCAGCAAAAAGGCTCCATCGGTGAGTGACATGTTCGGGTTCCCCTTAGAGCTAGTGAAGAGAAGCAGGCATTTTTGTAATGTCTTTTATGCTGAAGCATACATCCAACCCAGATCTGAAGGGGCGCCCACTGAATGTCCTGCGGAGTGTACTGCAGGGTGACCAGCAGAAAGGTTGCTTGATACCGAGAAGTCTGGCGATAAGTCACAGATAAAAGTCAATGTAAACAAATGTAAAGTAGCACATGATAGAGGTTTTGGAGTAGCAACGGTTCTGTGAAAATAAAAAAATCAATATTCACTGAAAACCAGGAGGAAAAAAACCCACAAAACCAAACAACCAGGAATTGTTATGAAGGAAGAGAAAGCAATCCAGAACGCACCATGGTGTCCCTGTATAATCATTCAAGGACTGACATCCAGAAGACTGTCTGCATTCCTGGGGCCTCCTCCCATCTCACTCCACACTAAGAAATCATGCAGTAGACTTAGAGAGAGTTAAGAGAAAGGTGTTAAGTGACAACTAGCCATCTTCTATCCAGAAAATAGACAACTGAGAGGTGCAACAGACCACACAGAAACTGGAAGGGAGGTAAAGGGTTGAAAGTATTGTTTCTTTTGATTAAAAAAAGGTTGGTGTAGGGGCATCAAATGAGGTAAACAAAAGGAGACATTTCCTTACCTTCTACAAAGATAAGCTGTGGCACTTACTGCCACTGCCCTTCTGCAGGTCTCAAACACTTACATGGAGCAAAACCACCACAACCTCAATGAATGGAAGAAAAATCCACCAAGAACTAGTGAACTCACACACAGCTTTTGATTTAAGAAGTCCTTGAGCTGTGAGGGTGATCAAACACCAGAACAGATTGCTCAGCATGGTTACAGGTGGCCCTTTGGTTCAAGCTGGTATAGCTGCTCTTGCATGATGTCTAAAGTGACTGCATCTCTGCAGTGCCTGTACAGGCAGCCAAGGATGAGCATCTCAGGTACAGAAATTTGCATGGCAGACTCAGAAGTCAGGACAGAGTAATCCCAGCCCTACTTTGTAGTGAGCTTTGCTCTCAAGCTACCCAATCTATCAGAAGGTAAAAAAGCACCAATAATAATAATAATAATAGAATTATCTGGAAATAAGCTGTATCGTTTTAGGTAAAATGTCAGTACAGCAGAAAAGTCATTAGGCTACTCTTATTAGCAGATAAAGAAAGAGTGGAAGAGAACATGCCTGTCAAAGTCATGTGAAGATTGACCAAGGCCTTGAGCACTGGGTGGCATGTTTATTAACTGAGTCTATCACTCGGCTTACAGCATCTGTCCCTGTTTCCATAGCCTGGAGCTGTGGTACTGAGGTGGATTGTATTATGCACGGTTAAAGACAAAGAAGGGAGAAAAGTGAAACAGGAGAACGTTGGAGAGCACGGAGATGAAAGACACACAGGAAGGCATTGGATTAATGGACAAGCATTTATGTTGTGATCAGCTAATGCACAGAGATTAGCATGCAAGCTATTTTCTGAAAAAAAACATATGTCCTGTCAGCCACAAAGTGATGTACAAAAGACGAAACAGCCAAATGTCTAGGAAGCTGTAACTCCATCTTCCCTTCACTGTCTCTCACCCTCGAGGTGGGAGGGGGGTAGGCCAGTAGAAGGGTAGGGGGATAAAAACAACAGTGGGAAATTGGCAGAGTGCCTCGGGTTCTGTGGAGCAGAACTGGCCCTATCAGAGGATAAACCAAGGGCACAAAGCTTGGGTTTCCACAACCTGCACCTTACCAGAGAGAGAAACTTCTTGGATAAAACTTCAGTATAGACATTACTTTCCCTGCATTGAGAAACAACAGAACTGAATCTTAGCTAAGCAGTGGGAAACAGCACCAAGACCCTTCTACATATTGTTTTTAAAGTCATAGGGGTCAAGCAGGACTCCTCTTCAAAGAAAAACAGAGAATTTAGGTGGGATGGAAACCTTCCTCAGAACTGGAAAGAGTAGTACAGCAAGGAATAATTGCCAAAACCAAACAATTCCAAAGAGCAGCTTTCAGAGCTTAGTGACTCTAAGATCTCGTGAGACTGAAATAATTCCTCCCAGCACTTCTTGTTCCCCACAAGATAAGGCAAAAATGAGAGTCTCCTGGGATACTTAACTCAGCAGAACCGTCTGGAATCAACAGCTAAGAGACTGACCTGCTACTCAGACCCTCATATGCAGCTCATTGATCCAGGAATTTACAGAATCAACAGCAATTTGAAGTGTCTTTTAATAGTCTGTCCTACCTCAGCCAGAAGAGCTGGTTAGAAGAACGTCTGTTTCTTTCGGTCAAGACACTAGACCTAACAGTAATGGAATTATACTTCATTCATGCTTGACACAGCCTGGGCATCAAGATGCTTTTCAGATGACTCAGAGGGGGACAAGTTCATTAATATTTGCATACAAATGTGTCTCAGCAGTCTCAGAATGGCTCATGCACAGACAGGACACATGGCCGTCATCAGGTTCGCATGGTCATGCCAATCCCTCACCTAGTTCTCAACCAAAATCACAAGGGAAGATTGAAGGGCACAGTCTTCCCAAAGAGTGCTGGAAGTACGTGATCCACAGCAACTTTTCCAAAGGTAGAAGGAAGGTGTGTGCTTGCTGGAACTTTTTGCAGTGCTTAACTAATAAGCCTATCATTGAAAAGAGTAATATTGATTCCTTTTCCACCAGAAGCAGTGTGAATCAAGGGAAAGAGAGATGGACCAGGCATTAACAAAATCCCCACTCTTAACTGAGAGTGGGCTTGATTGTATTGATATTTCAGATCACTGAGTTCCTGATGTTAGTTGAGGGAAATCTCATTGAAGCAGCTGGCTTCAGAGGAACAAAAGTAAGAACATGATACAGCATTGGTCTTGATTCCAGTATCTACCATATGCAATCTTGCAAACACTGCAAAAAACTTCCTTGTTCAACATCAGCTGTGTTCAAGGAAGAGCAGTTACCTATATGATTAAAATGGCACCAAAAGAGACCTGGCTCCCTGAGGAGTGTCTGGAGCACATAACGTATAAGGTTAATGAAAGCATGTTTGTTTAGCCTGGCAAAGATTAAGGGGAGGACCTAGTTGCAGACTTACACCTCTTAACGAGGTTGGTTATTGAAAAGAAAGTCAGATCCTTCCCAGAAGTGCACAGAGAGAAGACAAGAAGCAAAGGTCACAAGTTGCAACAAGGGAAAACCCAATCAAACTTAACAGAACAATTTTTCACCACCAGAGTGGTTAAGTCCTGGAATAGGCTGCCCAGAGAGCCTGTGGAAGCTTCATCCTGGAGATATTTTCAAGCTCAACTGGGCAAGGTCATAAGCACCCTAATACAACCTTCAGGTTCACCTTGCTTTAAGCAAGGGTTTGAACTAGAAAACCTCCAACAGTCTCTCCCACTCTAAATCCATTCTTGATTCTGTCACTGAGTTCCAGTTCCTTGAAAGTGTTTAATTTTCTAGTCCAGGCACAGCCACATAGCCCAACTGCTATTCACAGGAGAGATATGATATCCTAAGGCAGGGACTTGTTCCTTTACCTTCTCTTTCTCCAATCAATTATAACCAAATGTTTTCTTGCAAAAAGATAGAATGTTTTATTAAATGTGTTTTGAATATTTGGAGAATTAAACCCTGTAATACTAAACTAATTTCTCTGTTCTACACAATGTAACATTCTATCTCCTGCTCATCTTCAGGCAGCTCACAGGACTTCCATAATTATCACAGTCTGCTCTGTTGAACTGCTGAGAATTAATTTTAATCTATAATCCTTAAAATTGTATTGAATATTGCACTTTGCACTTCTTTGAGGAAGGAGGCATACAGCACATTACATTGGAACTGGCTCAGTGGCAACAATAGGCGCTTTTGTACTGGGGAATGGCATGTTGCCCAGGAATGGGCCAGAACAACAAATTGATACAACAGGCTTTGCCTGCTGTGGAAGTATTAAATCTCAGCTGATAGTGGAACTATCACCTTTCCCAGAAAAGCACTGTCATGTGAGCTATGCTGTTCCTTAACCAGAAAATGTAAATGACCCATGGACACAAGGAGAGACTGGTGTCTCTCCAAGTCCCATTCAGCCTGGAGGCTAGGGAAGGGCATTTCCTAGACAGCTCCTAAAATTAAGCATAACAATATGCAGCTTTCCCAGTCCCGGAGACCAGTGGGTCTCTGAAGCAGTGAAGCACAGAGGATTATATTCAGAAACATGGGTCCTCTCAAGAAGCCTTTGTTTGCACATCAGTACATTAAAGTCAATTCCCTCATTAATGCTAATGCAGGACTCTTTCACTTTAGGGCAGTCAACCTCTACCAATACTTACTTTGCAGAAGAGTAAGGGCTCATAGATTTATCTAGAGCAGCAAAAGCCACTCACCTAGAAAGTCCTCAAGTCAGCGTTACTTGGGTCTCTCACTTTTCACTCAGCTGAGATATTTGGATCAGTTCAGGCTCTAGCCACATCCTGGTGCCCACACTTGGGGGGTGTGTGTGTGTCCCTGTGTGTGTGTCCCCCATGTGATGCAGCCTGGCAGCAAGGGGCAGCAGTGGCAATCCCAGCCTGGAAATTACTGCCTTTTCCTCGCAAGCAAGTTGGGGGAATGGGTCCTCCAGCCATGTCCCAGAGGACCCACTGGTATCATACAGTTTGCAATCTAGCATTTAACACTCACTCCAGGTTAAGGAGAGACACTTCCTAGGCATTTGTGCAGCATGTCTAAAACCAGCACTGCAGTCCTGCCCAGGTTAGGGCAAATGCATTCAGGGTCACCCACTGAGTATCACCAGTTTACTGAGCTATGTAGGAGTACCATTGTCCCAGGATCTTTCTGCCATCCATGGAGACAGAGGATCACTTCAGCAGGGCAATTCAGCCAGCCTGGGATACAAATCAGCCTCCAGATGCCGGGGTCCCTCCACGGATCACAGGGTGTGCCCAGGCCACACACATTCCTAACATAGACATGGCTTTTACATATAGGAGTACAGCAGGCTACTTCCCTTTGTGCTGTTTGAACCTTGACAGATGTGAATCTCCCTAAAGATAAGAAACAACATCTCGTTAGTGTCTGAATAACAGCTTTACAGATCTGAGCTGTGAATGAGCCCCATCCAAGTATTCTTAAGCAGCTGCCATTGATCTAGGACCTAGCTTGGGACAAGCCACCATGTCCCTGCTCCTCAGAGCTGTATACACTGAACTGGGATGAGGGGTAGCTGATGGAAGAGGAGAAGCAATTACTGAACAATTCTGTCACAAGGCGTGGACTATTAGAAAGCATGGATGAAGCTTCAGAAAGATGATATCAGGTTCTTCTCAGTGATGTTCCGTGATAGGACAAGGGGGAACGGGTGCAAGTTGGAACATAGGAGGCTCTGGGTGAACATAAGGAAGAACTTTTTCACTGTCAGAGTGACAGAGCACTGGGACAGGCTGCCCAGAGAGGCTGTGGAGTCTCCTTCTCTGGATATGTTCAAACCCCAACTGGATGCATTCCTGTGTGACCTGCTCTAGGTGGTCCTGCTCTGGCAGGGGGGTTGGACTAGATGAGCTTTTGATGTTTCTTCCAACTCCTGACATTCTGTGATTCTGTGACTCTTGACACTTCATCAGAAGAGCACAGTGAAAAGGAGATTGATCGAGTTTGGGATTTGAAAAGAAGAAAAAGGAAAAAAAAAAAGAAGAAAAAATAATATCAGCAACACTGTCAAAACACACACTGAAGGTTCATTTATCTCCTAACTTTTTGTCTTTAATCCTTTTTCAGGAGAGAAGTCATGCAAGGTAAGTCATCCAAAGGTTTATGAAAGAAGCAAGAGACAGAAGATACTATTCCTTAAATCAATAGAGATAACAAGGGTAGCTTCACTTAGCACTAGAACATAAAATTCCCCAAACCAACCTCTCAGGTTTTTTTATGAGACTAGCAAGTTCCCTGGAGTTTTTGGTTACAATGGGAACCAAGTAATTAGCACATGCGCTGCCTTTAATTAGTACAACTATTCAAAGAAAGATGCTCACCTACCAAGCAGTCATGATAAAGAATTGTCCTTTTTGAGCTGGGCTAGGTGTGCCCTGCCTGACTACTGTGGCAGAGAAAAGAGGCAACAGCAGAGAAAGAGTGGGCAATACCTGTTCCACTCACTGCAGTCTTTCACCCAGACCTTTCCCAGGATGAAAACTGGAACAGCAAACAAAGATGAGAACTAGGAGGTAAAGGAGAGATGTGAGAAGACAGGGGAAAATGACCCCTTTGCATACAGAAAGGCCGTAAGTTTCATCAGCAATGAGCAGACTCACTATCCACTGTAGGCAAAGGACAGAAACATCTCATTTTCTCTCTAATCTCTCTCCCCTCCCCATGAAGACAAAGGAGGATTCACGGCTGAGATTTCCACCTTTTTTAACTCCCATATATGTCCGAGACATGCAGCCTATAAATTACATTTCAGACAGGCTAACTCAGTGTCATAACTAGTGAGTCATCTGCGGGCAAGGGCACAAGGACCTGATCTGGGCAGTCAGATTCTGGTTCCTTGCACAGACCACACAGAGGATTAGAGCCCACCACTAAGATCATCAGAAGCAAGCAGCAATGTGGCAACTTCTCTCCTCTGGCTAAATGAGGCAGCAATGACAGGTGATCCCAGTGTACCCCCTCATAACCACCACTGTCAGTCAACAAAGCAGAACAGGCAGTGGGAGCTGTTTCAGAGACAGGCTTCTCCCAGAAAATGGCCAGTCTGCATGACAGGCAAGAAACAGGGCTTATATCAATAACGGAAGGGAGAAGGCTCATGCCTGCAATATTGGAGTTCTTCCAGTTTGTTTTGCACCCCACACACACTTTAAGGGGTTTGTGGCTTCAGAGATTCATTCTATTACATCACACTGCAGTTGCAACACTTACAGGCTCTACAAAAATTCACCCTAACAGCAGCACTGGTCTTTTAGGAAGCTCTCACCAATAAGGGAGCCTCACAAAGACTCTTAGGAAGGGGGATTAGCAGGGGATTAGGATTAAGACACTTTCAGTTACTGAAAAGTGAACTTCTGCCCAGGGGATTAGGGCTGGCATAGCTAACTATTTGGCTTTCTTTTGCTCATACCTTTCACTATCAAACTTTGGAGACAGAAGTAAGAAGCCAGACCTTCTGTAGCCAACACAGCCTGCATGAGTGTAACGTGGATGGAAAAAACCAACCCCTCTGGGAGTGTGCCCATGCAGCCATCCAGGCAGGAATCCAAGGGGCAGGGCATAGTTCTGGGTCATTCCCAGGGCAAGAATATTTTAAGGCTGAAGGAGAAATAAAGATCAATGTTCACAACTTGTGTGCAAAGATCTGCACAGGGTCCCTTGAACATGGTCATCACAGAGACCACTGGAGCACGAGAGACCATCCCAGTTTCACATGGGACACAGCTCACTCCACATCATATCGCACATATTGCTTTTATGTTAAGTAAAAGGCAATGACTGCAACCTTAAAAAAACATGAATGTGCCAAGAATAGGCCACCACTTAATGCATAAAGTGCTAGATTGGGTTTCTGGGGCTCCAGCCAAGTCACTGAACTGCTTTGTGGTGTCCTGGAAGTCTTAATTTCCTGCCATATACATTATTTCCCATTCTGTCCTCTCCCTTTATGCCCCAGATTTTGTACCTTAAAGTCTCTGAGTCCCCAGGTGCTCCTACAGTCCCGATTTTGCCCCCAGTATTAGACTACCAATACCTCAGCACCAACATTAATGATTTTTGAATCCACTCTCTGCTGCACTTACTTTTACAGTCCGTATGACAAAGAACACACACCTACATGAAGACCAGCACTTAGATACTGAAAACTCTTCGGTAGGCTTTGAAGAATACATGATCTAGGGGAGTGACCAAGAGAAATCCGATCTCTCGCTACCCATGCACTCTTTGCAGGAAGGTTGTGGCCAGGCATTGCTTTCTTAGCAAAGAAAGTCCTTTCCCTGGTTCTTATGACCAGGGAAAATATAAATTCCTAGATCAATTCCCAAGTCCATCAAAGACATCTCTTGGTTTCAATAAACTTCCCCAGCTTTTCTGTGCTGGTGTAGCTACCCACTGTTTGTCTTTGACTTGCTCACTTGCAAGACTTTCTTTCTAAACGCCAGAGATGGTCCCTTCTGCTGTAGGTACAGGGGAAAGGGCCTATTGAGTTGAAATTAACCTCAGAGAATTGAGCTTGTAAAATGGCTTATCTCCACAGAGTGAAAGCTTAACCCAGAAAGGTTTCCAACCTCATAAACCACAAGCTTCTTCTAACAGGGGAAGAATCAAGAGACTTTTATAATCCAGCTCTTTGCAAGAGCAGCCACTAGAGTTCATCAGGCCATCTGAGTCACCCTGGGAGAACAAAACCACAGCAGAACAGTTCAAGGATCTGAAACTTAACAGAGTTATTCACTTTCAGAGCCTTATAAAGACTAACTGCTAGACTAAAGGGACATTCAAAGATTAATCAAGTGTTAAATTCAAGACCTGCTGTCGTTTCTGACATTGGACACTATCTCAGTCAGGATCTAGTGCTATAGGTCATTTAAATCTTAATCCAAGCAAATTTTATGTATTTGACCTTCAACTTGGGCAAGATACATGGAAATATTAACTTGCCTTTAAAAACTTAGCATGCATTCATTCATGTGTCTCAGTAGACTAGGGCCCTGGTTTGTGCAGGTCTGCAGTGGTCTGGGGCATTAAATTACCATCGCTGCCATGCTAAGTAAGGTGAACTCTCCATTTCTACTACCCAAGGAGGGGTCTGTGCAGATGTATCTGCCACCTGTGCCAGTGTAAGAACGGCCATGCATGACATTAGCATTTTAATTCCATGAGAGTGAAACTAACCACCACCACCACGCGAAGGTCTAACCTAGCAACCTCCTTAATACTAATTCTACACATAATTTTCTAATAAAAAAAGTTCAGGAGCTCAGCCCCAAAACCTGCTCTTCAGCAAAAATGCCACCTCTTTATTATAAAACTGGCAAAACTTTCCATAGTCAAGTATAATTGCACTGCAGCATCTTCTTCCATGCAATTTTCACACTAACATCACCTGACTCATGGCTCTCACAGTCCCACAAAATCCAGGATACCTCTGGTGTCCCATCTTCCCTCTCTACCTTCCACAGTGAAGAGTTCAAGGCTACCCAGAGAGACTATGGAACTGGACCAAGAAGGAGGAAAAACAGAAAAAGACAGTATCACAGAATCACACAGAATCACAGAATTCTAGGGTTGGAAGGGACCTCAAAAGATCATCTAGTCCAACCCCCCTGCCAGAGCAGGGTCACCTAGAGTACATCACACAGGAACGCATCCAGGCGGGGTTTGAATGTCTCCAGGGAAGGAGACTCCACAACCTCTCTGGGCAGCCTGTTCCAGTGCTCCGTCACTCGCACAGTGAAAAAGTTTTTCCTGATATTCACATGGAACCTCCTATGCTCCAGTTTACAACCAATGCCCCTTGTCCTGTCATTGGTCGTCACTGTAAAAAGCTTGGCTC
>VZRW01007824.1:0-38472 GCA_013398125.1 Aegotheles bennettii | reverse complement strand
TCTGCCCCATTGACTACAACTCTCTGACTTCTTCCCTTCAACCAGTTCATGATCCACCCCACTACCTGATCCCCAAACCCATACTTTATCAGCTTATCTACGAGGATGCTGTGGGAGACAGTGTCAAATGCTTTGCTGAAATCAAGATAAACCACATCTACCGCTCTACCATCATCTATCCACCTAGTTATTTCCTCATAAAAGGCTATAAGGTTGGTCAAACATGACTTACCCTTGGTAAAGCCATGTTGACTACTCTTAATGACCCCCTCATCCTTGATGTGCCTAGAGATAGTGCCAAGAACAAGTTGTTCCATCACCTTTCCAGGGATGGAGGTGAGGCTGACCGGTCTATAGTTACCCGGGTCCTCCTTCTTGCCCTTCTTGTAGACTGGAGTGACATTTGCTATCCTCCAGTCCTTAGGCACCTCTCCTGTTGCCCATAAAGTATGATTTTATCAGACATAAGGTATGATTTTATCAGACAAATCCACAAATCCTCCTAGGCACAGACCAACAGGGAATGTGTACCTGCTTCCATGATCAGACTGATGGGGTGAGGTAATCACAGTCTTCTGCAAATTAGAAGTGTATTCCAAACTGGGTATGAAATAGGATAAATGCCAGGCAGTTAATATGCTGATTATCATTTCCATGCATGAAGAAGAGGAAACGCAGCACAGCTGTCTTGCCTATCATACCAATCATGTAAAATCTCCCTGACTAAATCTCAGCAGTCCCTCCCCACGCTGGCCTCCTCCAGCATCTATTTCCACCTGGCTTTGTTTCTCTAGAGAGGGGGCGAGGTTGGCTGTGTGGTCTCATCAAGCAAAGTAATCTTTAGCCCAAACTTGCCTGATGGATCTGCCTGCCTAACAAAAAGAAACAAATCAGCTTTCAGCCTTATTTACGTGAGTGTTGGGAAGCCTCTCAGTTCAGTCAGCAGCAGCTGAGTGCCCCTCACAAGCAGGGTGAAAGATATGCTGCCCCATCTGCCACAAAATTTGGACTCTGGCGCAGTCTCACCGGGGAGCCCTTTGCATGCAGCCCTTCAGCTGTTCTCGTTTCGCCATCATCTTCCACATGTGTAGGGCACATGCAAGGTATGGGGGTATTTTATCTGGCAGGCCTGCCTACCTGCCCGCATGTTAAAGAGCACCAGTCCCAATACTGACCCCTGAGCAATGCCACTCATCACTGATCTCCACTTGGACATTGAGCCGTTGACCACAACTCTTTGAGTGCAACCATCCAGCCAATTCCTTATCCACTGAGTGGTCCATCCATCAGATCCATGACTCTTTCATTTGAGACAAGGATGCCATGTGGAACAGTGTCAAATGCTTTGCACAGGTCCAGGTAGATGCCATCAGTGGCTCTTCCCTTATCCACCAACTCTGCAACACCTTCATAGACGGCCCTCCTTGTTTTCCTTAGCATAGTTTCCAGCAGGATCTGCTCTATGATCTGACCAGGCACAGAGGTGAGACTGGCTGCCCTGTAGTTCCCTGGATCTTCTTTTTTTTCCCTTTTTAAAAATGAGTGTTATGTTTCCCCTCTTCCAGTCAGTGAGGATTTTACCAGGCTGCCATAATTTCTCCAATATGATGGATAGTGGCTTAGCAACTTAATCTGCCAGTTCCCTCGAGACCCACGGGTGTATCTCATCAAGTTCCATGGACTTGTGCACATTCAGGTGCCTTAGATGGTCTCAAACCTGATCTACCCCTACGTGGGTGGTTCTTCATTCTCCCGGTCCCTGCCTGTGCCTCTGTGACTCAGGTGGTGTGACTTGAGCACTTGCAAGAGAAGACTGAGGCAAAAAAGTCATTGAGTACCTCAGCCTTCTCCATATCCTGGGTGACCAAATCTCCCATTTCCTTCTGGAGGGGGTCCACATTTTCCCTAGTCTTCCTTTTATCACTGACATACCTATAGAAGGTCTTCTTATTGTCCTTGATGTCCCTGGCCAGGTTTAATTCTACCAGCACTTTAGCTTTCCTAACCTGATCTCTGGCTGCTCAGACAATTTCTCTGTATTCCTCCCTGGCTATCTGTCCTTGCTTCCACTCTGTAGGTTTCCTTTTTGTGTTTCAGTTTGTCCAGGAGCTCCTTGCTCACCCATGCATGTCTCCTGGCATTTTTGCCTGACTTCCTCTTTGTTGGGATGAGCTTGGAGGAGGTGATCCTTGAATACTGACCAGCTCTCTTGGGCACCTTTTCCCTTCAGGGCTTTATCCCATGGTGCTCTACCAAGGAGGTCCCTGTAGAGGCCAAAGTCCACTCTCCTGAAATCCAGGGTAGTGAGCTTGCCATGTGCCCTCCTTGCTGCCCTAAGGATTTTGAACTCCACCATCTCATGGTCACTGCAGCCAAGGCTGCCCTTGAGCTTCATGTTTCCCACCAGCTCCTCCTTGACAGTGAGAACAAGGTCCAGCACAGCACCTCTCTTCATTGGCTCCTCTCCTGGCTGCACTGATTCCCAACCAAAAGGGAAGGAGGATTATCTCTGTGTTTTTTCACCCCCCTGTCACAGTAACAGTTTTAACTAGACTTCAAGCAATGTTTGGATGCAAAACAGATGTCACTTCCTCCTTGCATGCCCTTGAAGGAATTTGGTGCTATTTTCATGTGCACTGTCTCCCAGGATCCTGGGGATATCCAATTTCCCATTCAAACGCAGGCAATAGAAAAAGCTGAAAGGCAGATTTTTGTGGATTTCTCCTCTGTCCCATGCCCGAACCTGTAACATGAATGAGGCTTTTGGTAGCTTTGTCCTTCCTTTTTAATAACTACTTCATTTACTACTTACAAAAGCCAGTCTTTCCTCGTTATAACCTCCTAATAAGATTCCCCCCACATCACTGAAGCCCAATTGTGCTCGGAGGCTGAGTTATTCAGGAAACAAGAAAGTTTGGATTACACAGCTATTCCTGCTGGCATTCAAAGCCACTGCAGCCCTCCCCACGCAGCTCAGCTCTTCAGCAGGGAAAGATCCTCCAACCAGTGCCACTTTCAGAGTGCTGAGACAGGCTGAATTACTATATGCTTTCCCTCCCTGCCCAGTTTACACCTTTTACATCTGTGGTGGGAAAGAGAAATCCCTTAGGTGAGAAGCTAAAATTCTTCCAGGCCAATATAACCCTTCTCTGTTGGCACATCCCTGCTGTCACGTTCAATCTCACAACATCAACCACCACACCAAGTGTGGAGTCTCCTTGCATCAAAGTCAAGTCCAGGGTGCTTCCACAGGGAAAAGGCATCTGCTGCATGCCTGACCTCCAATATACCATCATCTGAGGACTTCACTGTATATCTGGAGTTTTGTCTCACTGCACACTATGTTGCATGGGATGTGACACGGTAATCACACCCTTCACGTGAGTTAATCAATAGAAGCATCAAGGGGTTCAGGCTGCTCTAAACAACTTCTAAAATACTAATAAATCCCTGTCCCCCCTAGATCTTTGAGATGCTAAGCATGTCATCCTGGAACAAGTCCTTCCTTGCAAGCAGTTTGCACACAAAGCTGGAAAACCGTAGCATTGCTGAATCCATCTGGATCCACCCCCTTCACCTGCTTTACAATAAGCCAGTATCTCTGAGTACATCCAAGAAGCAAAGGTCCTTTAACTTCTCCATTCGCTGATCCCACCTCAGAGTCTGAGGAACTTGGAGCGGGTCTACTCCTTTGAAAAAGGGCATCTTTCCTCTTCTGTTCCAGGTTCCCTCTCAAGTCACAGAATCACTGTAGGTGTTTTGAGTAACAGCTGAAAACCCCCACTTTTTTTTTAAGTGCTTCCTCTCATTTTCAGTTTGTTTGTTTGTTGTTTTTTATCTTGAAGAAAGTGGCCTTCTTTTTCCCCAATCCAGATGCATTAGATCAAGAAAATGCAGGGATTTTTTTACCCCTGTAAGTACGGGGTCTAACTCAGTCCTACAATCTGACTCTGAGCAAACAATAGAGGCAAAGGAAGCAAGGAAGAGAAGAGACACAGAGAGATAAACCACTTACCACGTCATACTGCAATTCGCTGAAAGTACCAGGGAAGAGCAGCTCAGCCCTGTGTGCTACTGATACTGCTCTACTCATCTAACCATTAGACCATGAAATCACCCTTTTTACATGGCTGAGAAAAGTCTGAGGGCCCTAAGCAGTGACAACACTGTGGGAATAATCCATTGGAGTATCCTAATTACAAACTTTGTCTTGGGCTCCTTACTGCACTGGCATAGCTGTGCTGGGTCACAGTGCTCCTGACACTGCCACACATGGACGTTAGTAATAACAAGCTCACTCCAACCCACTTCCATCAGTTTTGATGTGTTTTTACCCCCAGAAAACAAATTGAGGGGAGGAAGAGCAGCATCTGGTTACTCAGTATTTTGGCTGCTTTGAATCTGGCTGCTCAGTGCAACCCTGAGAGCTTTATATAAACACAGCAAATGTTTTGGAATGACAGGCAGGACTCAGCGGTCTTTTCTTTGGTCTGGGACTCTTTGATTTCCATTTATCACACTCAGGCAAACCAAGGTGTGTAGACAACACAGGGCAGGGAGACAACTTGAAAGCAAATTCCTCTCTGCAATGGAGTATGGGGTTCCCTCAGAAAGAAGCTGTTCCACTTGTCAGGCCAATTAGTGGCAGCTCTGCCGCTTTGGTGGGAAAAGTAGGGGGGAAAGTCCACTGGGGAGAGGAATGACACTCTTGCATGATTCATTGAATCACCCCTGAGATATCCCAGAAAATCTGCATGCAGAAACATCCCCTGTTTCCTGCAGGCATAGTCAGCCCACGTAAGGAGACTGCCAAGAAACACTAGGTGCATAGAAAGCCCAGCTCTTCACTCCGCAGTGACAAGCAGAGAGGGACCTGCACACTCATCTAGAATTCACCATGGGAAATCAGGAAGAAAGGCAAGGCACTTCAATTGCTTTTTCCAGACCCTCAAGCCTCTGACAGTCCTCCCCAGTAATAAACAATGTGGAGCAGTGATTCACAAGGAGCCAAGCACTTAGACTCTAAAATAGAAGGGGCAAAGCAAACCACCCTCTTGGCAACCATTAAAACAGCAGAAGTAGAAGATGGTACTTGCAAGTATTTGCACCATGGGTCTAGAAATAGCAGCTGTTAGGACCTCCAACCCTCTGTAGACACCTGCTCTGTGCTTTTGTGTGGCACTGAGTTGTTTCCTGAGCAGTCTGGCTCTGTGAATAAGGGAAAAATCAGAGGATATTTCCTGCCCAGGCTGCCCTCTGTTTATGAAAGAAGGTCAGAGGAACCATTCTTCCTTCCATCAGAGCTGATGGCCACATAACGCTAACTAAGCCTTCAGCTCCTGAAGAGAACATCTTAGAAGGCCAACAGCATCCTGGCTTGTATCAGACATAGTGTGGCCAGCAGGACTAGGGAAGTGATCTTTCCCCTGTACTCAGGACTGGCGAGGCCACACATGGAATCCTGTGTTCAGTTCTGGGCCCCTCACTACAAGAAGGACATTGAGGGGCTGGAGCCGGTCCAGAGAAGGACAACAAAGCTGGGAAAGGGCCTGGAGCACAGGGCTTATGAGGAGCAGCTGAGAGAGCTGGGGGTGTTTAGTCAGGAAAAAAGGAGGCTGAGAGGAGATCTTGTCGCTCTCTATGCCTACCTGAAAGGAGGTTGTAGCAAGGTGGGTGTCAGTCTCTTATTCCAGTTAACAAGTGATAGGACAAGAGGAAATGGCCTCAAGTTGTCCTAGGGGAGGTTTAGATTGGAGATCAGGAAAAAAATTCTTCACTGAAAGGGTTGCCAGGCACTGGAACAGACTGCCCAGGGAAGTGGTCAAGTCACTGTTCCTGGAGGTATTTGAAATAGGTGTAGATGTGGTGCTAGGAGACATGGTTCAGTGGTGGACTTGACAGTGCTGGGTTAACAGTTGGACTTGATCTAAAAGGTCTTTTCCAATCAAAACAATTCTATGATTCTATAATACAGTATTAATGTCTGTGTGCACACTGTTACACAAGAGCAGCCTTGGTGTTGTTCTTAAGGCTAAATCTGAGGCTGTCCACAGAACTTCACCCTTTGCAATGGCATTACCAGAGGAGCTGGTGCTGTTCAAGGCAGCCCCAAGAGCTGAATTTTAGATGGTGCTCAAGGCCATGCTTATCTCACAACCTTTCCACTTTTGTCCATCTATCTCATTTGCCTTTTTAGTAATGCCATATGACTGATAGTGCTTGGACATCTTCCTAAAAGGAAGCTATCACTGTCTCCCGCAACAGCTGCTGATATCTGAAGTCACCATGATTTCAGCACATCCTCCACAGAAACTCATACTTCAGGTGCCCAAAACAATTCACCCAGCTTGGGTATATATGGGCCATACCAGTGACTCCAACATCTTCAGCTGACCCAGATGATTTCCTACCCCCTTTAGGCTCCCCACATCTGTTCATATGACAAGTAGGGATGCCTTGATCACCTGTTTTTCTTGTACACACTCAAAAATAATATCTGGTGGCAGATCTCCTTCTCTTGCCCTAAGACAACTGTGGTGGCCTGGCCTTGGTTATATGGCTAATTCCTTGTAGCCTTCAAACTGGTAATGCGGGACCCCACATGCCCATCCCTGACTCCAGAAATTACACACAGTTTAGGAAAGTGCCAGGGAACTGGTCTGACAGTATGACAGACTATAAAAACACCCTGGCACTATGGTCACAATCCATGATTCTTCTATAAATCACAAGGAAAAAGCCAGAGAGAGGATATAGCCCATACCAAAAAAACCATAGCACAGCAGGAATCTCTCAGGCACACTCTTCAGACATTACTGTACTTCATGCAGAGCCTAAAAGTGATGGAAGCATATCATTCCCAAAAATCTATGGCAAATAATAAAATCCAGGGAGAGTTACAGCTTATAAAGACAGAACTCAGCACTTCAAAGCATCACCTGCTAAAGCATTCCCACATGTCAGAAAATAACATTAAAACCAATGATATTTGCACTCATAAAAGCAGGTCTCTGTTTCTTTGTCTGAAGGCACATCTTGATTTCTGTATCACTCACCTTCAGGAAAAGGGCTCCGAGCATTTCCAACAGATGAAGCTGTGTGTTAATTTGATTTCATTCCTTGGATGGATTATTATTGAGGTAGGTGTTTGGTCTAAACTCATAAAAACAAATTCAGGGCTCCAGCTGGGTATATGTGAACATTTCAGCCTACACAAGTGACAGTTATTTTTCAGGCTGAAGTGCCATCTTTTAGAATCTTCACTATTGATTTTAATGTTGGTTAAAAAACTCCAGAAATACTTAAAATTTCCATGTGACCAAAGGCTCCCACCTGCCTTAGATTATTAAAAATAAAAGCGATAAAAAGACCACAACTGTGTACCTCACTATCAACTTCTCTTTTTTTATCATTTTCAGGTTCAAAAATTATAGAGAGGGGAAAAAGTAAACTTGTAGACCTGTTTTCATCTTTCTTTAAAATAAAAACTGAGACTGTTACTTGATGTTACGTTTTAAAGTGGGGTGGTTTTCCACCACCACAAAAATAATTGACACTTTTTGACTAGGCATTTGCTAAATAGCTTTGAACTCTTTGGTAGGTTCTTAGGGCTGGGAGGAAGTCGCAGTCTCTCTAAAGAGGTAAATTTTTTCATTAAGCCATTTGCAAAAAAATCCAGCATTGAATAGGCTGAATTTCTCCCTGTCAAACCTCAGGAAGGAGAGCACTTTCCAGGCCAACCCCTACTTTCCCAAAGACTACAGAAGAGCATGTCCAGGGAGGGAGGAGAACCAGCCAGAGCAGGGGGAACAGCAGGGCGCGAGGGCTCCGCTGCTGATGGATCGGGGTTTTCACCTCTTTCAGGACTTTCTTTTGAAAACTGTCAGAGCCAAAAGAAAGCGATCTATTCAAGTTCCAAACACATAGGGTCTCTGGTATAAATTTTCTTAAACAGTAAAGACCAAATCCTAGCCTCACATCCCTGTGTGCAACCCAATTACTGAGATTTCAAAGCCAAGCAGCGCTATTAAGCCTGTTTAGCCAGACCTCCACCATAACACAGGCCTTAGGTGTTCACACGACAAACCTTTCACTGAAGCTCAATAACATCAAAAAAGAAGTATTCACTGAGTAAACCCCTGCATTTTGGATTGAAAAGCTCCAAGCAAGCAAAAATCTGTGGCATATCTTCCTAAGCTACACTAATAGTTCGTTATCCTCCTTGTTAAACGCTCATGTCTTGTTTCCAGCAAGCATTACTCAGAACTGGATACAGGCCCAGGCTCTCTCTAGCTGAGGTAAATGAATGTATTTTTCACCTCTCAGTTCCTTCTACTACACTTCTGGAATACAAAATGAGATTCACTAGTGGTAATTGAGCTGTTGACAAGTCTTCCCATCCAGGGACATAGAATTAGTGTTGCTAACCTTCATAATCATAATTACAAACCCAACATCAGTAATTAGTGTTTTTATTGGAGCTCCATCTCCCGGAGATAGGTGATTATGGGAGAATCCTCACTTTGCTTATTTTAAAAGTACATTTTAGACACTGTGGAAAAATCTAGAAGTGCCTTGAGTACACCTACCAGACGTATGGGTAGAACCAAAAACAGATTGAATTAACTCTAACTGTACTTATTTCCTCATTAAAATTAATGATTATTGTTATAGCAGATGTCATGACTTGCAATGGTTGAATGTTTGGAGGGAGAAAGACTGCAGAATTATCTCTGAGACAAGTAAAGGCTGAGAACATCAAAAGAAACCAAAAGGTCCTTTTTCTGGCGCTGAAAGGAAAAGAGATGACCACAAGATGACCAAATTGCAGCAGAAGAGATTCAGATTGGACATTAGGAAAAATTTCTTCACTGTAAGGTTGATTAGGTATTGGAATAGGTTTACCAGGGCAGTGGCGGAGTCACCGTCCCTGGAGGTGTTAAAGAGGTGCCTGGCTGTGGTGCTGGGTGATGTGGTTTACAGGTGATGTAGGTAGGCAGTTGGACTGAATGATCTTGAAGGTCCCTTCCAACCTCGAGGATTGTGTGATTCTGTAAGAGTTTTGAGGCTTGGGCAGCCATCAGCAGCAGAAATGATGCAAGCACCAAGAGAGCTCATGTAAGCTTTGCTGGTAACTTTAGGAGATCAAATACCAACTCTCATCACTGGAAAAGTCCAAGGTTTGCTTTGCCAATGGAAACCTTCTCTGGCCAAGAAGACCTACAAAGATACCTATATGCAATATCAGCTGAGATGATATAGAGAAATCAGCACACTCCTGATCTGAACACATCAAGATAGATGTACCTCCTGCAGTTGTCCTGATATAAAAAAACTCAAGCATTGGCCCAGGACATGCAAGTCCTACACAGCAACTGAGAAGTGATGACTACTATCAACTATCACTACTTAATTAGTCCATTAATTGAAGATGACATGTGTTATTCTATTATCTGAATTTATCGATTGAATTGAACTAGTAAGTTTAACTGAAGATAACAGAGATCTAACTGAAGTTTCCCCGCAGGTTCATCCTTGTGTATTCTGGAAAGCAAGACAAACATCTTTTACAACAGAGTGACCTCCTTGATTTAATAAAAGGCAGCACCACACTGGCCTGTAAGAGCATATAGGATGTTCAGCTTTCACATTCCCCACATGTTTTTCTTCTCCTGAATCTGCACTGTCAATGTTTGTCTCCAAGTTCAATTTGCCTTAAGGGTAATACAACAGCCCCCAGGTTCTCGCCCTGCACAGGGTTAAGTCAGGCTAATTCAATCCGTCTCCCACTGAGCTCAAACAAGCTCACATATCCCTCCCAAGGCAGGGGGGAACCCACAATTCTAAGAATGTCTCCACAGTTTTAGTAGTAGTTGAGACCCTCTTCTATCAAGAAAATGACATTTTCTAATACCTGCAGTAAATATGGAAGGTATTTTCTCCAGGAATTCAGCCTCCGCGGCTCAGTTAGAGAAAGATCTTAGTTCACAAAACAAAATTTGGCTTTATTTTCAACTATTTGGTTAAAATTTCTATTCACTCAAGGCTTGGTAAACAGATTATTGGGTGCTGTTTCACTGGAGTTAGCACTCTGCAGAAGACCATCTGGTAGATTAGCTCTTCTTTAGATGTGGTCCCCGGGAGACAACTTAGGAGGTCTCCTCTGAGCAAAATGCTGTTGTTTGGCACTGTAAATGCTTAACCCCTTTTGTTTGTTTTTGCTTTCAGTGCACAGTAGGCAGGAGGATAATCCCACCGCTGGGTTGCAGTGCATAATCTCACTATGTATTTATGTGATTTCCCCATTTACCTATGTGCTGTACAAAGTCCCACCTCGCCTGTTGAAGCCTCATCATTCCCTGAAACCCAGCAGCATTTCCCCAATGACTCTTCACTCGACTGACAATCCCCTTGATAACCTTTGGTATTCAGATAACATAGTCTAAAATATGTATCTTAGAAAAGGTTTAATTACCCTTAATTTATTAACTCTGATTTCCCTTATCTCAAATACAGTACAGGGGAAAAATAACTAACTCCCACCCATCCTGCTACTTCAGCAATGGCATTAAATAAGTGTCTGCAATAAATCTCTAACTTACTTACAAGTACATTTTAAAAGCTTCACTTAATCCTGATGGAAGTTTAAAAAGAAGTTAATATTTAACTTTATATCTACATGTTTTAAAAGTTTATTTTCCTTTGGTTTTTTGTTCAAAAATTGATTTTTCTGTGTGAAAGTTTAACAGGAAATGCTTTCAAAGATGGGAAACTGATCTGATTTGGCTGATTTGATGTGATTTGAAAAAGATGCAGATACACACCAAAATTGGACATTTCCAGAGAATCATTAAATATTTTTAGAGTCTCAGCCTCCTTTACAAAGGCAATTGACACTACAAATACCTCAAAAGGGAGAGATAAATAAAGAAACCAGATTACTTCTAAAAGAAGAATAAAAAGAATATAACCTCCTCCTGGAAATGTCAGATGCTATCAACATCTGGCTACATCTGTCTGGGTTTGTAAATAGGAAATGATAGTGCAGAATGACAATCTCAACCTGCAGTTGATCAAAACAGCATTTAAAACTGTGACAGCTGAAAACACAGCAGAATTGATGGGAAAGGCAACCTTTAAAAAGGCATGTGCAGAAGCATTAGGCACCTGTTTGCTTTATTGACAGGGCAGCCTTTGTTTAAGAAGAATAGCAAGCATATTTAATCTTCATGTCAAAAGACACTGTGGCATTAAAGGGTAGAGAGTTACCTCAGGGACAAAACTACAGTCTTTAATCATCCCGATCTTCATTGTTTTGGACACTGGAGCTTGATTCAATAACTTCACCCTTGTGTTCTTACTCTCCACTTCCACTGCACTTACTTCTAAAGGTCTGGGACTCTAGCCCTCATTTTAAAGGTGGTAATTACACAAAACTGGCAACACCAACAGGTTCTGGTTCCAGGTCAAGTAACACCAGAGAATAAGAAGGAGATATTAATTATAGAGAGTGGATAATTGCTTCCTTAGCAGCTAATCCTCCCATTTATCCACCCAAAAGGTCAGATCCAGAAACCCAACACTCTTTCAAAGTACAGTGAATAATCTGTCCTTGTGGCCCTACGCCAGAACTCTTGGCTGTGCACTAATCTGGACTGCTTAGGGGCAAAGAGCCTGTACCAGCCATTTAACGAAAATGTAAACATTCATCTTTCTTCCTGGCCACTTGAAACAGGCAACTTAAACCGATCAGAAACAGGCACAAATGCAATTCATCACAGCCAATTTCTGTTGTTCAGCCAAGACAAGCAATACTTCGGTGTCTCATTTCGCAAAGACAAGGCAAAACACGAGGGTTGCAAGTCCATCTCCACATCAACTGGTGTGAGGCATGACTGTGTAAAGATCTGCTGGGTTAGGCACTAAGGTGCTGTTTTCCTACCCCATGGAGAGAAAAGGCAGCTTTTATCAGACCTGCCAATACTGAGCACACAACCAGCACTGCCAACACTCATCATCTCTGAGTTGACACACTCCCACTCTTCCATCTGAAGTCTTCTGGGGTCAGACAGCCAAGTGAATAGTCTGGCAGCAGGACAGTAGCCTCTGACTAATCAGACCAAATAAAATAGTGAAGTTAATGTCATTTTCCTATAATGCATCCTATTGTTCAACCACCTTGGACGTATGACGTGCAGAAAGTCACAGTGAGGTCTTTTGGGTAAAATATTCCAGGTCTTTCATTACTCTTTGAAAAAACCCTATCACCCATCAAGCAAGAAGATGCTTGACCCACTCTCTCTAGCTCTCACCTCCAAATCATCTGCTCTATTTTATTTTGGTCAGACTCTTCTTACCTCCCCATACACAGGCCTTCTCACGTGGCAGGCAGAGCGACAGCAAGGCAAGTGGTGGGGGAAAAGCCATGGTGACAGGCCTGGAAATCTGCTCTCTGCCACAGCCCCTTCCACAACTCCTGTACACATTTTCTCCCATCCAGACTGCAGAACAGGACCACACTTCTGTATTAATATAAAATGAAACCCATCAAACCCTGTTTTAACAACTTTGAACCAGCAGAGGAAGTTCTTTAATTACAATGCTGCAGCATTTTTGATTGCAGAAGCTGTCCAGCCAGACTTCCCTTTTGGTAAGATTAAACTCCCACAGCGAAGTTTTGTTCCATTAGTTATTCCAAAAACCATCCAGTCACTTTAAGTGACATTGGCTCAGACCCAAACTCAATACAGTATTTAGCTCTTGAATCCTGCTTAAATTCCTTATTTCCCACCAAAAATCAACCAAGAAGCTGGGAGTTTGAGCAGGAGCCAAGATCTTACTTCTTTAAGATCCTACTTAAGCCACGGTGCTTCAAAGAGCATCCAGAGGAACTGACTTCTGGAGCTGCATCTCCCTCCTTGTTGCCCATTAAGGGAACTGTAACAATGCTGAAGGCAGAAGGTGCTAAACTCCAGCCCCCCAGGTAAGGAAAGGTCATCACAAAGCAGGTTTTTCACACAAGCAACCGCCTTAGACCAGGGCAGAGCAAGGCTCTTTCTATATTTGCTTTATTTATTTCCTGTAATCTTTAGACAACTCAAACGAGCCCAACAGCTGCTTTCACAAAACTAAAGGAACTAAATAATGGGACTCACACCAAACAGCTGAATGACTGCATCGGGCAGACGAGGGGATGCTCTCCATGGCATTTAAAAATGATGTAATATCTTTTATTTAATGTGTCAGCAACTGGCCACATTTTTTTTCCTTTCCTGATGGCACTTTTTGCTCCCCACAGACCCGAATCTCAGTTTGTTACAGGATGACAGAAAGTTTTTGCTTGCGATATTTAGTATCAGCAATGTCTCTGGCACACAGAGGGAATATTTTAAGACCATATTTCCCACTCAGTGCTCCGCTCGCTGATCATGAAGTGACTCTGAGAGCTGGGAAAAGCCAGTGCCTCAGCAGCAGCTGGCAGAGGTACAGCCTGTACTTCCCTCTTTAGCTACATCCATGCTGCCTTGGAAAGAGAAAGCAGGAGAGACCTTCACAGCCTCAGATTTGGGCAGAATGCGATCTTCAACACACAAAACACCATATAATCAAACTCTGTAAAACCAAATCAAAGTCAGCTTTGAGCTACAATCCTGTGGCAAAGACACCACTATCTGAAGAGTGCCCACTTCGTGTTTGAGCTACACATTTGGGTTTTTTCTCCCTCGTTTTGGGCTTTTTAAAATTCCTTTCCCCCTCCCTGCTTGTGAGTCAGTCTCTGCCTGCAACATTCCTCAGTTAAATGCCTTTGTTTCTTTTCCTGTTAGGAAAACGCCTGCCATACAGCAGGCAATGTCACAGCCTAATAAGTTGGCACTTGGTGATGCTTTTCCACTCCAACAGTTCTCTGCAGCCATCAGCTGCAGAGCAACATACAGAGGCTGCCAATTAATTTACTGGGCCATTAATCAATGTATTCTATACCGGTAACTTTCAAACAGATAAAAGCCATGCAGGACCAGAGCAGAGATGCCAGATCACCCATGCTTGGCTGAGCTGTACTTGGTTCAGCTTCTCCTGTGTGTAAGGGCAGAAGGGGAGGGGAAAGGTTGGAAAGTGGCTGGGAGGGCTCCAACAGACGTATGGTGGTACATTAAAATCAGATGGCTGAAGCTGTTTTCATGCCTCCTCTCCTTTAATGGAAACATCCAATTCACACTGAAATTGGCTCCTGAACTGCCAGTTCTTACTTTGGTTAGCTGCCCAGCCTTTGGTTAGGGCAAATCACAGAGGCCCCTCAGCTCAAACAGCTTTATTTACAATCTGAGCACAAACCAGATGCAGGACAAGACATGGAAGTCATATCTGATTCCCAATATCCGTGTTTCTGTGATGTATATGTATGTGACAGAGGCATTTGTGTTTGTATCATATGATGCTTGGACAAGTACCCATCGCATTACATGCGACCCACAGAGTCTCTCTCAAAGACTGTGACATGGAGCAGGTGACCATAACAGTTCAGATGGCCAGAAGCTATTCCCTGTCCATGTGCTGGGGGGACTCAGGAAAGAGGATGCCTGGGAGCAGAGGTCAATTTTTCTGGCAGAGATCTCCACTGCTGGCAATTCAAGACAACTCTAAACGACTGTCCTCCTGACACACAATATATCTACATCTCACTTCCAGCTGAACCTTCAAGTCTGGCAAAACCTTATGCGTTGGGGTACCTGTGGCACAGACCTGGCAGTGGAGTGTGGAAACCCTCCTCTGCCCAGGTGCCAGCAGCACCCTGCTCCACGCTCTGGCTGCGGAGGGTGCAGGGATATGTACAGCAGTGCATAATTTTGAGCATATGCTGGCAAAAACCACCACCTTCCAACACATCCCATCCCTTCTGCAGAGGAACCAAGGCACTGATCAGCACCGTTCCTGGACCACCAATATGACACTTATGGAGGTTAACTCCAGTTAATATTTAAGTGGGGTTTTAACCTACCCGCTTGCCTCCACGCTTTTATTACCAGCCCAGGATGAATTTCCACTCTTCATAGATACAAACGTTACCAGAGAGAGGAGCATTGAATGTCTCTAAGCCCATTTACCCTCCACCTCACAAGGTACAAGGGTGGGTCATGTATAAACAGGTTTTTTTGTTCGAGGGCGCCTGACAAAGCAGAGCCTGACCTTTCCCCCTTGAGGGAACAGCAGGATTCAATCAAACCTTACTGAGGGTTGGGGCTATTTTCTTCTCTTGTGGGTCAGGGTGATGCTTGAACTCTCCATGCCTCAGCTTCCCCACCCACCCCATCAATCTCCCCTCTGCCCTGCCCAACAGCTGGGGCCACAGTGATTTATAACGAGCCTGTATCTGTCCCCCCCCTGCAGCTGCCTCTCCTCTGGGACTTTCCCTGCCACTGCTAAGTGCCTCTGCTCGCTGGACTGCCTGGCAGTTGTGTCCCCTTCCAGCAGCAGAACCTAGAGCTGTGCATGAGGAGGACGCTCACCAGGTTAATGTTTTCCACATTGAATTCTACTTCCAGCACATGGTGTGCTCTTAAGAAGACATTAGGTTGGAAGTGGCTCAGTTGTCTCTATTGCTTCAAAGTGCTGCAGTGGGGAAGGCTTTTACAGGTAAAAAAAAGTGTTGCTTTTGACCAATGATAACATAAATAGGATTTAAGATGGGGGCTAAGAAACTAGAGCCTGTATTACTCTATGGGGATGGTAAAGGATCCCAGGAGAATGGTCCAGCTATGTTCAACCTGAGCTACTCTCAGTTTGTATACGGAGCATTACCAAGTGCAGCATCACTGCCATCAGACCTGTGTTACTGTACACTCACTGAAGATCCAGCCCATTGAGTTTTTGTAATACCAAACATGCTGAACTACTAGGGAAAAGCCCCTCCTTCCCCTTCTGCCAGGAGATACAGGGCACTGACTGGCTGTGTCCCAGTTACAAGCACATTTTTCAATAAGGCTTCTTATCGTGAATACACTTTCCATTATTTCACAGCCAGAGGAAGTCTGGCTACTATTCTGGACACTGCTTTAAAGACTAAGAGCTTTTATCAGACTGTTCCGAGCTTGGGCACTCAACAGTAGAGCTGCCACGATGGCCCAGAGCCCAGGACAAGCCTCTGCCTGCACTGCACAATTGCTTAAAAAAGCAGCACCAGGATGCTGCCAGGTGAGGTGACCAGAGTGTTCAACTGGATTTCCTCAGCTCTTGTTCTAGGCAGTGCAGCCAAGCTTGGCAAACCCTGCTCATTGTTTGTTTCCTGGAAAAATATTGGTGTGGGTAGGTGAGAGAGGTAAGGGGTGAGTGCTTGTGTCAAGCACGGAGCAAAGCAGAAAGAAGGACCTTATCCCACTTCTCCCCACTTACTTTGGGGGACCTCTTGGGCCACAATCCTGCAGAGAGACTCAGGATGGAAAGTGCCTCAGTGTGTGGTGGTGCCGAGCACACTAAAAGTGAGCAGAAACTAAAGGACCCAGGTGAGTCCCTGTGAAAGCAGGATCTGGTGACACTATCTCCATTGGGCCAAGTCAAAGCAGAGGTGTTCTTATCTCATAGGTCACTCTTGAAAACTTGAATTATGTTTTCCTTTTTATTTTCCTTAGCTCCAAAACCATTATTTTTTGCCTACTTCAGTGAGGATGAAAGGGCTGATCCCAGAAAATCATGAGTTGAACCCAAAGAGAGCGTTATGCTGAGAGAGCCTACAATAGCATCCCAAAAAACAAGTTTCAGGATTTCTGAATGTTAAGCCTTACATATTTGTTGATAAGGGGACACCATAAACACAACCTTCCCTACAGAACTAAGATATTTAAATTACCAGATTTTTACTAACTTTTATTTAAATTACCTTCCAAAAGAATGAGATGTCAGGATTATTTCTTCTTGCCGAAGCACTGATCAAGCAATGTACTGCCAGTGCCTGATTAACTTCTGCTGGAGGCCTGTCTCTTACAGCCCCAAACTGGCCAAAAAATCCAAAAAAAGACTGCAGGCCTGGATGAATTCCACAGGCCTGCACTCACCTGAAACATCACATAAATGATTTTTAGCTCAGAGAAATCACATGTTACCTCTTCCTACAGCTTTTGTTCTTCAAAGCTACCATTGGCTCTCCTTCCTTCCAAATTAGTGGAGCCACTATTTCCAGGCCATCTGGCACATCAAAATCTTCAGATTTCATTATCCAACCCACTGACCCCAGTGTTTCCTCCCATCAACTAATGGGATTAGCCCATCACCTCCTAATTGCAGCATTTATACCTGGTCTGTTCTACAACGCCCAAGAAAACTAATCCCCAGGTTGTTTCAGAGCGAATGAATGTCATTCTGTTCTTAGAAAAAGCACAGCATTTATAGAATAGGAAATGGCACATACATCAAAACAACTAATGAATGTCCTTAGGCTGAAAAGTGAAAAATAGAAAATACAAACACAAATGCACTAATCTCAAACCACTGAGGCCAATCTCCTCGATCCTTGGGCTCTTTTAGCTCTATTAGAGCAGTGCTAGGAGCAATACCTAGCATTCCTCATGGTAAGGGAGCAACTGCAAGGCCAGCAATTCACCACACAGACATTACTTGTAAGGACACTGTCAGAGGGTGGTATTCCAGCTCCATATCTCACCACCCTAATAAGAATTTTCCTGCAAAACGTGTCCTAAAAAGACAGGAAGAAGGAGTTACAGAATCACCTTATATCTATTGCATATCATCAAAGTGCCAAGAGCTAGAAAAGGCACAGGAGATAGTCTGGAAGTCAGGTTGTCAGCTTTACTGCTCTCTAGTGATTTTGAGCAGGATCCATCTAGTCTAAGCTAGCTGTCTGGACCTTCTTTGGGTCAATGGAGAGGAACCAGCAATCATGGGATGTCAGTGATCTCCAGATGTAGCTCTAATGCAAGTCAGATGATGCATTCCCTAGAAGTCCAAAGGAACAGCTTAGATGAGAAGAAGGTGTCTTTGAAACAGTTAAGGAAAATGGAATCCCGCTGCTGATGGTACAATCTGTGCCTCAGTTTCTCCATTTGCAAGATAGTCTTATGGGTATTTCTGCTCTACAGTAAAATGCTTCTACAGCCATGAATGATCAATGCTATGCAACTGTGAATTACTCTTGATAGATTTATTGAGCATGCTTGAACACGTTCATTGGAGACCTGCTGGAAATTCAGAACTAGAGGAAGAAGACAGAGGAAACACTACAACATTCAAGTAAAGCTAGAAAATTTAGAGTTAAAACACAAACAAAAAAGCACCTGGCCTGACTTGCCTTGGAGGCACACCAAGCCTCCAAGGTGTCTAACCTGCAGCCTTACCTTGCTACTACAGGTTTTAAAGTCTCCAGAGCAGTCCTAAAAGTCTTGTTAGAAACACCAACAGTGATTTATCACTGAAGCACTAGCATGAACAAGCCATCAGAGTGAGAATATTGCAGCCTTCACCAGAGCACTCAAAACACCCCAAACTTTGCTTGTGCCTAGGCATCAGGAGGGCTGGATGCTCCCCTTACATGGCCAGGCAAGACTCAGATGGAGAACAGCCTGGGAGAGTAGATTTCCACCTCTGTCCACCAATTTCCTGTATGCTCAATCTCTCTCTAAATACACCATCAGATGGAAATTTCCCCACCTCTGCCCATGACGTTTTTGTGGTAAGTGTGCCCTCCACATGCCTCATGTCTAAGAAAACTTCTTACCCCCATCGCACATCACAGCTTGAGCACAGCTGAGCTCTGTTATCATGAGCCACACACCATTTACATGACAGCCTCTCTACAATGCAAATCAGGCTCATTGTCACCAATAGAAAAAGCCCTAAATTAAAAGTTATTGACCCTTGTTGGCCACTCCTTCGAGACCAGAAAAGGGTATTGACCTCACCCTCAATCCACCACCACCAGACCAAGTGTTCAGGGAAAAGTCTGATCTCCCCCTACATCCATCAGTGCTGCCATTAAGCCAGTGACATGGCTGGGATGCAGTGGGTAAAATCTCTGTATGCTCCTTTTGGACTTACTCTGATGCTTTGGACTGTTGAAGCTCAAATAAAAGCATCCTTTCCAGGAGTAACTTCATCTAACTGGTCACAGAGAGGATCAAGTAAAAACACTCATTTGAAAGCAGCAGAGAGACAGGACTATCTATCTAACCATCTGCTCAGTTACCTATCTACTATCTAGACAGATCTCCTATCTACTTCAGGAGACCTTTCTGTATCAGAAAGCCTTCAGAGAGGCAGCACTATTAATGGGGCAGTACCTATATCCTTCAACCTCCCAGACCCAAAACTATTTAGAAGTTACCACAATTCAGGTAACTACGGGATCTGGGCTCCCAAAAAAACCCAGCAAGGAATCAAGCTACAGTAAAAGACACAGAGAGATACTAAGAAAACATGTGATCAAAAGAGACGGGCAGGGAAACAGAGGCTAAGTCCCACAGACCCAGTCTTTTTCATCACAGGCTCCCCTCACACTTAAGACAGGCCTACGGCTACAGCCTGAGACTTCAGGAGACCCAAGAGTTGTGCCTCCAACTGGCTTGACAACATTTTATTTCACTGAATGTGATTTCTTTCCCATGTGCCTCATTTTCCCCCATGCACATAAAAGATGAAAGTCTCTGAAAAAGCACTGAAAGAAATTCCGGGTGGGCATTAGTTATTATTTTTGACAGCACTAAAACAACATATGAAAAGGGTTTCTTTGTTGCTTTCTATATTTTCCCCTCCTGAGAAGCAGAAGACAATGTCCCATGCAACGCCTGCCTGATAAAATGGCAGAGGCTGGCTCTGTTACAGCACTGTCATGCTTTGGGGGACTATTGTCTTTATTTCAGGAATAAAAAAGGAAATGAGCAATCCCAGAAGGAAAGGGCCTGAATGCTTGCTCAGGCTGGGCCATAAAGAAAAGAGATTGCTATTGTCAAAGGGCGTTTCATTGTTCTGATCTTTCTCAGAAACCTTAAAATATACCCAGAAATGTAACAAGAACAGAAAACAGATCTGCTTCTTCAGCTGCCTATTTGCAGCCTGGTTGGGGAGAGAGAGGTTATAGCTTAGCAGCGTTAGTTACCCTGATTAACCCTTGTTCTTGCTAATTGCATTTATCTACAAAAACCACTTCATATCCATCAGGAGTGGGCATAATCCATGAGCCAGCTCTCCCTCGTGTGAATAGCCCCAGTGCTTTAAATTGAATTACTCACCAAGTCAGGACTCCTCACCACTTAGCATTAGCCTCTAGGCTAATCAATAGCAACAAATTACTACAATCACTGGTCAGGCTCATTCTCTCATTGCTTCCACTGCCAAACACTATCCACAGTCCACTCTCCCTGTCAGACTGCTTCAAGCACAAACATCCAGCCAAGAGTCAAGCTCCAGGTACTACCTCCAAGATCAGCCAGAGAAGTATGATATAGGAGACTTGCACGGGCACAAGGATTTCCTTAAAGATCAGAAAATGGCTCTTAACCCAGGGAGTGGTGGGATTCACCCCGCTTAGCATCCTTCGTGTGACTCCATCTCATGGGAGCAGCTGGAATCAGCCAGGGCTGTACCTCTAATCTCCCAGAGCTGAGGGACCTCAAGAAGGAAGAAAAAATGGAGATAACACAAATAAGTAGATAGATAGGGTTGATCCAGAAAGCCAAGTGTGACCATGCAAAGGGAAGAAAGCAAACAACAGACAACAGCAGCACATACACTGCCAGCACTGAGCTAAGGCTAACACAGGCACACACATGGGCATCTTCAGAAGCAGCACCTCCACAGCTCAGCACTGCTCCTAAGCCACATCTCCCTGAGGGCAGGCACAGTCATGCTGCTCCCTTGCTGGCACCGGTGTGCACCGAGCTAGCTCAAGGCTCTTGGTCCCAACTGCTTGATAAAGCAGTCTGTGCACAACTCATCAAGAGCCAGTAACCATTACCAAGAAGGACAGACAGAACCAACACAGGAGAAAAGGGTTTTCTTTTTTTTTTCCCCAACAGAAAGAGCCTCCTGTGTCCAGACATTCGAGATGTTGGTGTGAATAGGTCCAGATTTTCTCACTGGTAGAAAAGAGTAGTGCTGAGAGGCAGAAATGGGTCATCTTGTGTCTCACAGGTCAAAACAGTGAAGAGTGGCCCCTAATCTCCCATACCCTGCAACAGGCTTCTTAATCAATCCTGTACTCCAATGATTAAATTAAGGGAAACGTTTTAAAATCACTTTATCATTCACATAGTGATATCACGCTGGCCAATCAACTTCTTTTTCACCCCCCAGCAGGCTTTTCTTGAGCAGAAATAATCACCACCAGCTCCACCACACAGATGTATGAGCGATGGGAAAATGCACAGGAGGCTGGAGGGAACAAAAGGCACTCCAGGCCTGCTGGGGTCAGAATGTGTATCTGTACGGTGGGTTGGACTCTCCACTAATCCAGCTCTGTTTCTAATGAGATTGGTTCCCATTACAGCAAAAGAAGGTCCACGGCTTAATTTGCCGAGGGGACCATTGTCATGCAGTTTAGGGAAGCAAAATAATCTTATCAGTTTGAACTTGAACCCTGCCCTCCAATTATATGGACAATGCTTAAGAAAAGAGAGAGAAAGAAAAAGCAATTTTCATGTAGCCAGCAGGAAAAATGGATTGTCTACCACCAAGCATTCAGCTTCCTGCAGCTGCTGATAGACCTTTACACGCCAGTCACTGGCTATACCATTGCCAACATGCACTAACTGCTCTCTGCGCATGCTGACTTGGAACCAAATCCAAGCCAAATGGCACCAACAGAATTTACAGGGAAACTTACTGGTATAGCAGAGCCTCTACTCTTGCAGTACAGCCCAAGTGAAAGCCCGGGGCTGTCAGCTAGAGACAAGTAAACCCAAAGGGCAGGAAGAATCAGGACATTTTTCCCCCCCCTTCTTGCTGAATCTCTGTCTCTGCTTCCCTATTCAACCCACCAGCTCCCCTTGGCTGCTATAGAAGAGGGACTATCCTCTTCTGGGAGTTCTGCCTCCCACACAACAGCTAAAACAAAGAACATTTTGGCAAATAACAGTCAGGCTTCATCTATTCTTTTTTCTGTATAATTCATTCCATCTAAGTTGTTTAGCTGAACAAAAACCAGTGCTATCCTTTATTGTGATGCTAACAATAAACTAACATGTGAGCACAGCGGGGGTCACAGATGTGTGCGCTTCATCATCAACTGTGGAGCCACTTCCCTGCTCAACTCACTTTTATAAAGCTTTAACCTCTTTGAGCTGGAATTCAGCTTGAGCACATAAACCAGGAAGCAAACAGTGTTAACACAACAGAAGAAGTCCCTGTACAAAAGATCCATGAAGAGACGGCCGTGCTTTGGAAACAGTCAGATCAACAACCTCAGCTTCCAAGGGGTTCCCCACACAACAAAAACCTAGAGAGAAACTAAACTGGACAAATTCCAGGGCTTTATTTTCAGTCATATCACCTGCACCAGAGGGTCACTGTTTGTGCCTTTGAATAGATGTGTTTACATTTTTTCTCCTATACAGAGACAGAAACAAATAAACAAACAAAAATGAGGAGGGGGAATGTCTTCAAAACTCCTCTTTAAGGATCTCTTGGAATACGTTTCAAGGACTGACCCCAGATTTGTAACCTAGTTTTAAGTACTCTCATCTCATCCCAAATAAAGTAACCCTCAAAGCATGACTGCTCTAAGAAAAAAACTGCAAAACCAGACCCTTCTTACAACTGCACTCGATGGGCTCAGACCTATCTGCCAAGTGAAAGCTTGCTATCATATCCACCTCTAGCTCCTATCACATACAGGTGTGATGTTGCCCTTTCCTTAGGGCACTGGGTCTGGCTGTGATGGAGTTAATTTTCTTTGTAGCAGCTCATATAGTGCTGTGCTTTGGGTATGTGACCAAAAAAAGTACTGCTAACAGATTAATGGTTTTGCTATTGATGAACAGTGTCTGCACAGCATCAACTTTCTCTCTGTTTCTCACTCTGCTCCCCGGTGAATAGATTGGAGGGTGTGAGGGGACAAGAGGCTGTGAGGGGACACAACCAGGCAGATGATTCCAGCTAACCAAAGAGATATTCCATACCATATAATGTCATGTCCAGCAATAAACAGAGTAGAGTGGGACTTAGGTAAGTCAGCCATCCTTTGCTTGGGAACTGGTTGAGCATCAGTCTACCCGTTGAGGCGGTGAGTGATTGCCTTTGCATCACTTATTTTGTTTTCTTTCTTTTTTCTTCCACTTCTCCTCCAATAGTTATGAAACCATTTTTATCTCAATCCATGAGTTTTCTTGATTTTACTCTTCCTTTCTTCTTCCCCTGTCCCACTGAGGGCAAGAAGAAAAGTCAAGCACAGAGCTGTGTGGTTCTTAGCTGCCTACCAGGGTTAACCAACAACTATGACTTAGTTACATGCACTTGACTTTGCCACTGTAATGCTCATTTTAACCTGTGCAGTCCATTGGCATATATGCATTACAGTATTGGAGAAGAAATTGTTTATTGAATACCACACATTTCTTCCTGGCTATCACAGATTGAGAGGATGGGTAAGGAGCTGCTGTAAGAAGAAAAAGGTAAGTACTTCACTGAAATATTGGGCAGAGCTCCTGATGCTAATCCCTCTGCCTTGGATCCTCTTCTGTGCAATGCAGGTAACACTCCAGATTCTCATTCCAGAAGGGTAAGCACATCCCTGCGTGTAGGGAGCTCACAACAAGCAAAATAGGGTTTAAATGACACATGGTAAATAAGGCCCTAGGGCCACAATGAACCAGAAGGAAAAAGAAAATTGTTGTGAGGCAGCTGTCCCGTGCACTGGACAATACAGGAGTTCCAAGGAGGTGGAGAAAAAGTAGTTTGTGCTCATTAAAGAGTAACTCATAACATAAAACCCAAAGGAGTGGATTCAAGTAGTTAAATCTACCTTAATTTTAACATTTCTTAACTTCTAAATGTTTGATTTGCAAACTTAATGCTGTTCTTTGAACGTTCCACATAAGAGCTAAATTTTTCTAAAACCAAAGTACAGAATTTTGTCCTGCAGTACTTCTGGGCATCGCCAGGGCCACAGCAGCACTGCACTCACAGGTCCCACACAGACCACAGAGGTAAGAGATTCCCCAAAGACTGGGGTCCAAAATTGAACATAATCCAGCTCCAGCAGCTCAAGTTACCACCTATCAGTCTAACTGCACTAAGTGTCTGCACTCGTGGCCCAACACAGCTTCAAGGGAAAACACGTGAGCCAAAAGCCTTTGCAAAATACAGCAAACATAGAAAATTAATGCCAGGAAGAGCACCTACCATAGACCAACCTTAACATCAGTGAAGAGGAGCAAACAATAAAGGATCACGGCTGAGTCCACAGGTCCCAGGCACAGGATGCAGGTCACCCCAGCCCACAGAGTGCTACAGAAATCACAGAGGAAAAAACAGCAGAAAATCCCCCCACTGCTGTGTTTGTTTTTATATTTACTTATTGAGTAAAAGCCCATTTTCAACCCTTGAGGCTAACATAACACATGTCGATAACATCATCGCAGCAAAACCACAGGCATCTGATAGCAGATGAAAACAAAACAACACAATCACAAAGGGGTCTCAGAGTAGGTGGTCTGAATGGTCCCTTTCCAATGAGCAGCACCAGCAGGCACCTAACCTATTGAGGGTTTAGTATGACTTACCTGAAGACAACCCTCTCTCACACCCTGATGATTCTGGTGCTTTTATGGGCTGCTGAAGGAGTGACAAGTGTCTCTGCTGGCAGCTAGTGTGTTGGTACCCGGTCAGAAGATGACACACAAAAGTATATAGTGAAGTTCTTTGATTGTAGGTGGCTAATAAAATTTCTTGTACCCCTCTAGGCCTTCTTCTGTTAATGTAACATCAAGAAAAGGTGAATATTTCTAAAAAAAAAGATAATTTCTTTCACAGTAGTGAGGCACAGCATTAGCAAGGTTGTTATTGATACTTTGCCAGCAGGTAAATGTGATCTCCCCTGCCCATCACAACTAAAGTGCTTGGACAACATCTACTTCAAATTCTTCTGCAGTATGCTACATGCATCTGTTAATTCAAGCACACTTCTGAAACCTGACCACTCGGAGAGTTTGCCCAAACTGCAGGTCCCACACCTGCTGCTCCATCTTCATGCAAGGATCCAGAGGAACCAAGGGTGGTAACAGTAGGAAGCTGAATCAGGGGAGGTTTAGGTTGGATATCAGGAAAAGGTTTTTTACCCAGAGGGTGTTTGAGCACTGGCACAGGCTCCCCAGGGCAGTGGTCACAGCACCAAGCCTGCCTTAGTTCAAGAAGCATTTGGACGATATTCTCAGGCACATGGTGTGACTGCTGGGGTGTCCTGCACAGGAACAGGAGTTGGACTTGATGAGCCTGGAGGGTCCCTTCCAACTTGACATATTCTATGATTCTATGATTCTAAGATTACAGTACAGCAAACCTTATTATTCAAAGGAGCCCCATCAACACTCATACCACAACACCTCCCAACTCCTCAAGGGCACACGGCATATTTGAAGAGACTCAGCCAAGATTCATTTCACTGTGCAGCTCAGAACTACCAAACCATCACTGTCTCTCTGACATGAAAAGACATGCAGTAGGTTCCAGGCAGCCAAGCATTAAGCATCCCCAAAAGAGCAGACAAATATACTTTAATTGCTACGAATGAGCTCGTATCCTCAGCTACTGAGCTGAGAGACACAAAACTCTCCATCTTTCCTCAAGCAAAAGGAGCAGCTAGGTTAATAAAAATGATAATAACAACAACAACAGGTAACCCAAGCAGTTTTCTTTAAAATCTTCACAATTATTACTTCTATATCAGATTTAATCAGCAAGAAGATGAGCTGGGACTAACTTCTGTGCAACCTGGCAAGTCAGCAAAGTTGCTTCACAGCTGAGCAGAATTTGGCCCTTGCCTGATTCTTGGGAAAAGCACAAAAATCCCAGACAACAGCAGTAATGGATCAGTGAGGCACAGCACTGGCAAGGACACAAGGAACCTTGTAGCATTGCACCAAACCAACTTGACCAAAAGTCCTCTGGACTACTTTGAGCAGCACATTGGGTCTGTTCCTGCAGGCAGCCACACACCTTTCAAGGGACAGAGACAGCCTGTGTGAAGGTCTTGGGTATCTGGATAAAAAGGAATGACAATAGCACAAAAAACCTCAGGGATAGTTACTTCAAATGGTCCCCCACAGGAACTGGGATTGCTGTCTTGGAACAGAAAGCAGAAAGTTCAAACTAAACACACACAAGCGTGCCAAGCACAAGCAGCCAATCTCAAATAAGATATGTAAACAGTCCTGGTGTTGGCCACCTAAATCACTGCACACCCACCTAAACGGAGCATAGTCCAATTTTCAGTTGTGAGCTCCAAGCACTTTGGGAGATCAGGCCATGTTTAAATTAGCATCAACAAAAGGATCAGCAAAAGTGCCAAGTGTAAATACATAGTTTTTCTCCCCCTGCAGAGACTAAGCTTATTCTGCCCCCTCCCCCACCTTCAATTATGATTTTAGCATTCCAGCATCTCAGTTGAAAAAGGATACATAAAAATTCCCACTATTTTTCTTTAATTGGCCAAACTATTCATGTTATATAAAATCTGCTCTCACAGAGTCTTCAGTCAGGGAACAAATTTTACCTGAGGGCATATAAACAGTTGCTTTCTTTAATTCTGCAGCATTTGTATCCCTAACAACACACAGACGTAGGAAGAATGCTACACGGACATTTTCCTCGAACAGACTGTGCATCTAGTGGGTACTGATAACCTGGGATATGTCAAAGTGATTAAAATTACCAGAGTGGATTTTTTTTGTTGTTTTTATTTTTGTTAATAATTGTAATTAAATACAGTGTTCCTGGTACTGACAGAAGTTTGCATCAGTGGATCAGTTTCTGGGCTGCAGTAATTAGTAGGTACTACATAAACATTGCCAATCGCCACACAGACGTTGGGATCCCTGGGGTCTCTTAGCTGCCTATGACAGTTCTGATGGTTAAAACAGTGCATTTCCATATGACATGAACCAGGTGCCTACACATGGCTCTTGAGCTTGAAGTCATTGCCTACATGAGGTTTCACACACCCCTCACAAGAAATCCTGGCACCCACAGCAACCCCATCCGTCCCTCCCCAACAGAGCCTGGGTCACAGCCCAGGACCACAAACACATGGAGTCAGAAATATGTGTTTCTCCTCCTGAAGCTCAGTTTGGTCCTCTCAGCTGTCAGTAGAAGTAAACTCTGAACATTTTAAGAGTCAGCAAGCATGGAGTCCTCCCTCACAGCATTATCATCACAACTGTTGGGAAACCCTGTGTTTGCTGCAGCAGGTCTCAGGACAGGAGTGCACAGACACTCACATCTTTGCTTAACGCGCTATATTAACGGGCCACAAAGATGATCAGAGGGCTGGAGCACCTCTGCTATGAAGACAGGCTCAGAGATTTGAGGTTATTCAGCCTGGAGAAGAGAAGGTTCCCCAGAGACCTTAGAGCACCTTCCAGTACCTGAAGGGGCTACAGGCATGGAGTGACAGGACAAGCAGGAATGGGTTCAAACTGAAAGCGATTAGATTTAGATTGGAGATTCGGAAGAAATTCTTTCCTGTGAGGGTGGTGAGACACTGGCCCAGGTTGCCCAGAGAAGCTGTGGCTGCCCCCTCCCTGGCAGTGTTGAAGGCCCAGGTCCATTCCCTACAGCTCACCACGCAGACACACGTCCAGAACCAGAAGAAGCCAACAGTGTTTTTTAACTGAATTTGATGAGGTTTTGGATTTTGTCACCTCTGCAAAGGAGAATTTTTTTACCCCAGCACAGCCCTCCCTCAGTAAGCCAAACTGCAGCCCACCCAGATGTTATGGATGGATTGTCACATATGACCTCCAGCTGAGGAGGAAAATATAGCCTGGGGCAAGGAGCTCTTCAAGCAGCAGCCTGAGGTCCATCCAACTTCATCAGTCACAGCCCTTCACCAAGAATCATAGAATCATAGAATCATAGAATCATAGAATCATTATGGTTGGAAGGGACCTCCAGGGTCACCAAGTCCAACCTTTATCCCACCATATTCCTAGCCATTAGACCATTAGACCATGGCCTCAAGTGCCTCATCAACCCGTTTTTTCAACACCCCCAGGGACGGTGACTCCACCAAGGTGGAGAAGGTATGGAGGTGGCCTGGGTTTGGCCCAGTCTTTAAGCAAAGTCTAAAGCCTGTCTGTTTGCCCCTGGGATCGAAAGCACAAATCTCATTACTGAATTACACCACCACACTGGAAATTAAATTGTATCTGCCTTTCTCTTGAAAATCCCCCTTTCACAGCCTGCAGCTTTCCACACATGGAAATCCTGGACTCCCCTTGACACCATCGACCCACTCAGGGCTCCAAAACCAATACCAAAGTGTGACTGAAGCCATTCAGAAGCTGTTAGCGTGTAGATTTTGGTAATAATTTGGTGAATGGACTTGTCGAACAAATTGCCTTTATTATGGACTGCTTAATTGCAATCAGGGACAAGTGCCTCTCCCCTCCCAACTCCAGCCCCCATCAGCTCAAACAAACACACTGAGCCAATTAGCAGGGAGGTGGCAGAAGCAGCTTTCACTTGAAACCTGCCATTCTTGGGGAAAAGAGGAAAAAAAATGACAACAACAACAAAATAACTTTGTGCTTTCAAAGCCAGGAAGAGCCTCCAGGGAGAGCTTCCGAAAGCTACCCAGGGCTCACCTGCAGGGTGTGGATGGGAGTTATCAGCATTCATCTGGCTCGATGCCGGATCAGCTCCCTTAAGCAAAGGGCTGTTCACATCCAGCGTGTGCCAAATCTAACGCGGAGAACATAAATATTAAAGCAGGCCCAGAGGGAGTAGAGCTACTGGGCCTGTTATTCCTACAGCTTTATCTCCTGCAGCTGGGTTCTCCTGTGTCAGAAAAGGCATGAGCTCCCATCAAAACTATGCCTAGAAACTGAAGTTTTTGGCTTAGGTCCCTGCGGTGGATTCTCTGATGTCTGCAAATGGCTGAGTTCACAGCACAGCCTTTTCTGCACTGTGGCAACAGTGAAGGGATCTGTCTCTGCTACCATGAGACTTGTAGCAATTGCATAGATCCGATGCTAGACCAACATGCCTGAAATCAGCTAATGAATGGGAAAGTTATTGAGGGAGGGGATCGAATTGGAGCACGGCATCATAATCACATAAGCCTAATTCCCTGCAGGTATGCAGCTGGAAATTAAATGGTCACCTTGGCTGGCAGTGGGCAGAGCAGAATTCAACAAGTGTTGGCACGAATTAGCTTCAGAGACAGGAATCCCATGGCTGGAGCTGGACACAGCACACAGGATATGAGCAATAGGTGTTGACTAAGCTTACAACTAGGCTTTCAATGACTGCATTTTAATTTAGCACCAAAGACTAATTTTGGCCCTGTTTTCACTAACCTAGTCCCTCTAAGGAGCAAACTCTGTGTGTGGTACATGAATCACTGCTTCCCAGAGCCTACACACAGGAGCTATGGCACTGCCTCCTCTGGCAGCACAAGCCACTGCTTTGTCTTGGACTCCCACCACAAATAGAAAAGGGATGAAACAAAGGTGAAGTTTTATCAGCTGAGGTGGACTTCAGAGAGTTCATTGCCTGGACTGAGATTAGGATTAAGAGTTTATAGTTAAAGCACAGAGACACAAAACACCAGCCTGTTACCTCACATCTTATCATGGTCCTCTAGTGTCACCTTGAACATAAGGGGTATGTGACACATCATGACACTAGGTCCTGAGCCTTCAGACAGTCCTCAGCACAAGAACTGATCACAGAATGAGATTAGATCGAGAGCCCATGCTACAAACAGGCACAGAGAAAAAGTCCAGGCCTTCTTAAGAAGTGGCTGCAAAGTGCTTGATAACTCCACTCTCTCCCCAAGGACCTGCTTCCTACCCCCACACCCTCCTGCAAACATCAGTGTTTAAAGAACTTTTAAAGAAAACAACTTCAAAACTCTTCACATAGTTCAAATACTTCACTTAAAAGGAATTTTAATTCTTACATCTCAGATTGCACCAGCCCCCAGCAGGACATGCACTCCCCATGTTCATGTTGTGGCATTTGAGCTGTTCAATCAGGAGGGATGGAGCCATGGTGTGACACCATGCACTCAGAGGTCTGGGAGCTGAGATGATGGAGATCCCCACCAGCTCTACCTGTGCTTTCTGTGAGTGACCCAGTTCACCATCCCTCTGCCTACCCTCTCAGGGTGCCTTCTCATGTCTATGTAAAAAAGAGATCTTCCTGCAGCCAGGACAAACCTTGAAGACCGAGCCAGTGGGAGGGTATTTGGAGCAGTGGGATGTGGGTAGGTGTGCCATTAAGTCTTCCAGCCAGTCCGGCTGTGTAGCTGCAGTGTGTGGGTCAGATCAGTGCTGCCTGTGATCTGTTTAGGGCTCAAGACTGACCATCCCTAAGCCGTTCCTTCCCAGGGCTGGATCTATGCACTCTGTCTGACCCGTCAGGAAAAGGCCATGAGCCATTATTAACAGCAGTATCTCCCTGGCAGCACTGAATCAAACCAAGCTGAGAAGCCAGAGAAGCTAAACAAGGTCTACAGGACTGAGTTTGAAAAAACACTCTTCTCCAAAGAGCATCAGCTGTTGTCTCTAGACAGTACTGCTATGTGCAACCTGGAAAAGCCTCTCCATCCCACTGGGCTGTGACATCTCCCTCCAGCATGTGGGCAGCAGTCAAACTGGTGTAGAAACCTCTCACAAGATCACAGCAAGCCTTTAATTCATCAACAGTAATAATGAATACAAATCCATTCATCTCCTTGGGATGCAGACAATTCATATTTTGGATGCACCACCTGCTCAATTTGAGCCATGCCAGAAGAGAACTCAGAAAGAAGTACAGAAAAAGTATCTAAGTGGCCAGAAACCATTACAGTCAAATTATCATAGAATTATAGAATGGTTTGGGTTGGAAGGGACCTTAAAGATCTCCTAGTTCCAACTCCCCTGCCATGGGCAGGGATGCTTTCCACTAGACCAAGTTGGTCAAAACCCCATCCAACAGCCTGTCTTCATAGCAGAGGTGCTCCAGGCCTCTGATCATCTTTGTGGCCCTCCTCTGGATTCACTCCAACAGCTCCATGTCCTTCTTATGTGGAGGACACCAGAACTGGACACAGTAATGCACATGTGGTCTCACAAGAGTGGCATAGGGGGGGAGAATTACCTCCTCATGTTAAAAGGCTACCCCTCTTCCACTCCTCATGTCAGCTGACAATTCATATACAGGGGGAGCAGTAACAAACAAGGTACTCCATCACGTATGAAGAGTTATCAGGGCTACTACTCCTTCACAGAGGCACATGTTGCATGCACTCAAGCACTGTAGGGAGACAAATGGGGTCTTTGCAGAATGTATTGGGGAAGCATAAGGTGGGATTTGGGAAATGCTGTACCTTTTCCTACTCCTTTTCACCTTGTGCTACCCAGCTCCTGAACTTACAAAACCATACTCGAGCTACAACATGGTGGGTACAGCCCTTTCCTGCAGCAAACAATGTTTCCTGTCCCACAAGGTACAGTCAGCCCAACAAGACTGGGGACATTTGCCAAGCCTGCTATCAGAAAACATAGCTTGGAACTGGTGGAAGATTTCAGCAGTTGGGGAAACACACAGGAGGTTGTGCTATTGGGATTACAGACCCTGCTTCAGACTACAGCCTTACTTAAAACCACAGGGTTTTAAGCCTCCCCTCTTCTCCCAAAGTATGACAGTACAGCTGGATGCTGCAGACAACATGGGTTTGTTATCAGCAATCTTCTTACCCATTTTATTAAAAGGACAGGTCCTGCCCACCCTGCCAGCTCCACCAATGCCTATTAAATTTGCTCCCATTTCGCTGGCTATGTTGCACACACACAGTATGAAGTACCCTTGCTCTGGGACACTTTTGCACATTTTCATGCTTAGCAATTTGTCCTGGCTGGGATGAACTTTATATTTTAGAAGGACCAGTGCTTTCCCCACTTCAGCTTTAGCTCCTCTTGTGCCCACTCCATGCACTCCTTCTGCATCAACTTGCTTTCAAGGAGGAGCACAGAGAAAATTCAGTGCCAAGAAAGAGATAAAGACACACTAAAAGCAGGGAAATGCCTCAGTCCTTTCTATTCAGAGACAGATCTGCCTTGAATGGCAGCCCCCAGGACAGATCTGCCTCCAAAGGAGACTGAATCACAAGCAAGTGAGCCCGGTTCAATTCACATGAAGACTTCAAGCTACTGTATATATCCTCCCCCCCTTCAGCACAAGCTCCTCCTTTCTAACACAAATCTCTCACAGCAGCCAGACGCACGCACTCCCAGGCAGCGAGCAGCAGTGTTGTAATGTGTTGAAACCAGAGTTCAGTGAGATTCAGCTCTTACTAATGGCACTTTTCCATCAGCAAACTATAATTGGCAACTCTTATCTGCTGCAAGAGTTTTGCAACACACACCTAAGAACGTGCCAGACTAGATCTTCACACTAAGACCCCAAATTAGAACCGATATCCCAAAAGCAAAGTGACCCTCACTGGCTGCTCCTGAGAAAACCAATCAACCCTGCCCAAGTGTAAAATGAGATCTGCTATATTTTCTCTGACCCATACATACATCCACAAAGAGAAGTAGGAAGGTAATTTTATAGTGACTGATGCAGTTGTATGTAGTTATAAAACTTCCATGGGACTCCGTACCTCCAGAGTGCTGTATGTTTACCTAATGTGCACAACTCAAAAAAAGTGCTACAAACATTTGTGGAGGTAGAAATTATTTAGAAATTATTTAGACACTTCCCCCAGCTTAAGCAAACGGGCTCAGAATAGAATTCATTCTGTGCATGTAACATCTCCTTGAACTTATCTCGGAGAGAGGTTGCAACAATCAGGAGCTGGATGTTAAGAGGAGGGGAATCTGGCACATTATGAAATAATTGGGTATTGCTATGTTAGCTTTAATTTATGTCCTAGACCTTCCCAGTCTCCTACTCCAGATCTTTTCACTCATCAGAGAAACACAGCACAAAACCTGCTACAAACTTCCACATTAACTATTCCCTTCCTTGTTCCCAAAGTTACTCAGAGTTACTCTGCTGAAATAGTTTTGTTAAGGGTTGTTGAGAAAGGCTTTTAACAAACTCAAAATCCTCTTAAGGAAGATGCTTTTCATCAGCTTATTTTACAAAGACTAAAATTACTCCCCACATAACTATCCCAGATCTGGTCACATCCACTTTCCCTGAGCTGCTCCTGCAGACTGTAACAGGAGCTCCCGTCCATAAGCAGCCGTCCAGAGCCTGAAGGGATCGGCGCTTCTCCCTTACCTGAGAAGTCCGCAGAAGTCTTAGCAAAGTTGCTGAAAGCTGTCAAGCACATGAGTCCTATGAGGAAGGTGGAGGTGGGAGACACATCTGGGCTGCACATCCTTAAGTATCCTCACAGCTTGTCTTCTTCCAGGGAAAAGGAAAGTGCTTTCTGCCCCAATCCAGTACTCCTCATTGCCCAGAGAGCAGCGTTAGTCCCATTGCTTGGAAGGATCACAGCGAGCAGCAGGGGGAAGGAAAAGCGTTCAGCACACACACACACACACACACTCACACACACACACACATCCCTGGGAGGGAATGGATCCCGGCTGAGTGAGGCTGACGAATGAGACAGACCTACCTGAGCCTTGGCAGAGGTCCCAGGGTCCTAAAAGCCACTGCTTCGCCCCAAATTGCTGCAGACTATGACTGTGCAGCTGTCCAGCAGCGGCACTGCAAGCTGCTGGGGGGGAGGTGGGGGGTGCCCTGGGGGGCTGGTCTGGGGAAACCTGGTTGCTGTTGCTTTAGATACCCAGAGATCTTGTCTCTCCCATGCAGACAGACAGACAAAAGGCAGCATTTTCAAAGGAGGTAGCCCAAAACAAAGCCCCTGAACTCACAGGCATTTGGACAATGCCCTTAACGTGATTTAACTTGGTGAGCCTTGAACTGGTCAGGCAGTTGGACTCAGTGATCGCTGTAGGTCCCCTCCAATTGAAATAGTCTGTTCTGGTCTATTCCATGATTCACACTGATTTTTTGAGCAATGGATAATTGTAGCTGCTGCTAAAATCAGTGTGAGCAGTGGTGTCCTGCCAGACTGGTGACAGGACCTTTGACAGTGATTTTACAATGGAGGAGACTTTGCACAGGCCCAGGGATCCAATCCTCCTGGATCTCATTGGAGAGACTGGGACTGCTGTTAGCCCACATATCCCAAATCCTCCTTCCTTTTGATAGCTGCCAGCCATGCCAGGCTCCCTCTATCCCACTGGACACTTCTCCCCTCCATCAAACTCAACAGCGGATTTTCATGCAGACCTTAACCTGTGGTGTTCAAACCCAAGAGTCCTGTCTCCTTCCATGGCAATTGATTTAACCTCCAACCAGCCTGGCCTTAGCTGCTAACTCCAGCACTGCTCACCCTCCAGCTCACCTGGAAGCACATCCAGTACTTGACCCTGCCTGATCTCCAGCCACATCCTGGCAGCATTAACTCAGCCATGCTAACCTGGAAGAGCTGAGCTGAGCTCTGGGGACACAGAGGTAGACTGGACTGGCATCCTCCGTTCTCCCAGCTACAGGAAGGACATCCCAGGCTTTGGTCATCAGCATCAGCTGCAGCTCAGACATAGGATTGCATATGAGCAATGGACATAGCCAACATACCTAGGCTACAGCAGAGGCTAAGTGTCAGTGCAGAGAGCTGTGGATGGTGTTCATAGGCAAAGCCAACACCAGCCATTTATCAGTCTGTGTATACACTCACACAACCCTACAGCAGCACTGTGTGGGGCTGCCAGGGAAGGGGAGATGGAGCCAGGCACGGGCACAGCTGCTGAACAAAGCTGCAGCTTCCATCCAGCGAAAATAACCTGAGTGGGAACATCCAAGGAAAATCACAATTGGTTTCTACTCCTCTGTCCTGTTCATCCACATGGAATTAAGCAAAACTTTTCAAAAACATTCACCTTAGAGCTGGAAACAAGTGTAAGAGTCTTCAGCCCAAAAGGCTCTGGGTTCTTTTCAGAGCTGAGTGTACTTGTAAAGAGTTTCTTATGCTGAAATTTCTAGCAATGTTTCAGCTGTTCTCAGATGAGAATCAGACTGGCTGTCAGAATATATGTGAAAGATGTTTTCAAGGGTGCTGTCATGAATACCACAGTCATTGTTTCCACCAGAAATCTGTCCTGGGATGATCTGCGTGCTAAAAGCAAACCTCAAGGTGAGCTGTAAGTCCTGTTGCCCCATTTGTTTCCTGTCCATACTGCTGCTTGCTCAAGTTCACTTGCTCAGCCACACTGAGGATGAGGGTACTGTGTGGAGTCCTGAGATTGAGTTTGAATCCTGTCCATGCCCCATCCACCCAGACCACGTGAACAAGAGGCTGGTCTGGCCTGAACTGCACCTCAGCAACCCTCCTTCCCAGAAACAGCTCTTCACACACTGAGGATCTACAGTGAAGGTGCAGATGAGTCACCTCTCAAGGACAGTGGTGGCTCTGGGTTGACCTGACAGCACAGGTCATACCCTGAGGTCCAGCAGGCTCTGTACAATCCAGTCCCAGTCCCTGCTCTCTGCAGACAATCTACCTTTTTGCAGAGGGCTGCCTAAGAAACATCAAAGACCAACAACTTCTGTGAGCAGCCTTATTCTTTATTTCACCTGAAACTTTAATCCCACATGCCAGACCTCTCATATCCACAGTTTCCAGGATTGGCCCAAGTTTTAAAAAGAAAAGATTGGGATGTTTGGCTCCTAGCATCTACATATGATTCTTGTCTCACCTAGTTCTGACACCCTTGTCAAGAGGAAGATTCACTACTATTGCCTTATAGGCATGAGATAAGCATACACATTACCAGATTATTAGTCAAAGCTCCTTATCAGCAGGACAAAGAAATAATAGGGCCCTGGAAAATTAACAGTGCTCTGCAAAAGAGAAGCACTATTTGTTGAAAAGAGCCCACCCTGTTAGCAGGTGTTGATTTTACTGATTAAAGGGTAATTAGGTTTGGCTGAGTCAGTGTATGGGGAAGAAAAAAACTCTGGTGACAAAGGGTTTAAGGCTAAACATGGGAAGTGTGCTTGAGCAGCCCTTTAGGTTATTGTTAATAATGTCAAACCAGAGAGGAGGAAGTTTACATCAGTGCCGTGTGAGGGCTTGTTTTTAAGCAAGTTTATAAAGATGCCTTCCAAAAGGAAAGCAGAAATCAGCTCTTGCTAATATATGTATTATATACACTAATATATAGTGCTAATATACATAGTATATGCTAATATATATATTATATATATAATATATATTATATATATGTGTATATATATACACACCAATCGTTGAGAAATGGACAATTCTGTTAAAGCTCATCTCCATAATGCCCTTATTCCTTAGGGCATGTGGGAACATCAGCTGTGTGTTTCAAACAGAAAGAGGCCACCTGTCCCAGCTGCAGCACAGACAAAGAATGGTCTCTCTGTCATGGACAATCCCATGGAGTAAACATGAATCAAGGGGACTCCAATGTGAATCTTCATTTTTAGGAGTAACAGCCCCCGGAATCCAGCCATGCCTTCAAATATGTCTCCTAGGGATAGGCAGTAATGCATATGATGATACACAAACTCTTGCATCCCTTGTTCCCAAAACCACACAGAAGCAGGAATAGGCTGGTACTGATGCAGTTCAGCATTACATCTTAGCTCGGAGGAATGGTTATTTGGCCTCCTTTTCTCCACAGAGGAACTATGGAGAATGATTTGGGTTCTTTTAGATATAGCATTTGGGTGTACTTAAAAACACTGCTTCCCTCTAGAATACACAGAGCCTTGTGTCTGAGCTGGGTTTTAATACCTTCCTGATCATGACAAAAAGTTCATGAGGTCTACATGCCCAGTTTAAGAAGCGAAGAAGTCCATAGTACATAGTTATGTACACAGAGCCTAGGCCTGAGATCAGCACCTCTCAGCTTCCCCTGCAGTAACCCGTGCTGCAGTCATCCAGCACTGAGATGCAGGCACACCAACCAGTCCCACCTCATGGGGTACTTCTCCAGCCACAGCTACACCATGAGTTAGGCACCTGAATCCCAGCATGCCTTTAGTCCACGATGCTTAACAACTGTATCTCAGTCCTCCTTTTTTGACTATGATACTCAAATGCACTGTTTTTTCTCCTCCCATACTCCTCTCTCTTGCAGATCCTCTCCTTCTTCTGCTACAAATAAACCTGTAATGTCTGAAACATGCATGCAAAGTCCCAAAGTGCTTTAAAAGCAGTTAAGTACAACTGGGGAAACTGAGGCACTGAGAAGTGAAGCAATTTGTCATCCAATTCTGTCACCCTAATATCACCCAGATTATAAACAGTAATCAGAAATGGACCCAGTTTGGATGATTCCCAGTTTAATGCCATATGTGCTGGTCTTGCTTCCTTTCTACGGATGATTTTTGGTAATGCTTTCTGATTTTTCACTGACCCTGCACCACTAACCTCTGCCTTGCTGACTAAACCATCAACAGCTTGAAGAAGGGCTGGTCAGTAGAAAAGCTGGACCAGGATTAGCTTTCAGCTAGAGAACCATATGTAGGGTTGAAGCCATGTTTGTTTTTGAAGTCACAAGCAAGTTTATTTGCACAAATGTTCTTGGACTAGTCTTGTTTTCTGAACCCTAGTAACATTACTTACTTCTTACTGTGCTTTCCGTAAGGTCTCAGAGCACTCTCCAGAAGACCACTGTTGGATTCTGCCGTTTCACACGTGGAGGAAGCACAGTCACATGTTTGAGGTCACTACTTTTTCGAGGTCAGCCAGGGGAAACTGTCAGAGATGAGAAAACATTAAATACTTGTAATCTTCAAGTCCAGTTAGAGCTCTTTCCACTTGGCCACATTGCCTCCTTGTAAATGACTGTAAATCAATGACAAAGCATATGTGCATTTATACCTATAGAAACACATCTACACTGGGTGGACAGAGCTTCCAATATAAACTAGCAAAGCTTCACAGCATAATACAGCTCTTTGTTCTTTTTTTTTTGATCTTTCCCCTAAGACTGTCTTATGGAAACAGATGGGATTACTCATGGAAGTAAGCGCTGTTTGCTTTCATCAGTTTGAAGACACAGGACTTCACATAATGCAGTTTTGCAATACAACACTGAGTATCTCACAAGTAAAATGCTCCCCTGTCTCCATATTCAGTGTTAAACAACAGCTGTGCAGAATATTCAAACTGGCAAGCCTTTGAAGTTTTCACATTTTGTGCCACTCAATAACCCCAGTTTACAAAACAAATATAAATCCTGGGGGACTTTCACAGAATTCTAGGGTTGG
>VZRW01007823.1:263255-273741 GCA_013398125.1 Aegotheles bennettii | reverse complement strand
TCCCTTCAGCCCGCCGAGCGCGCGCGCGGGCCGGGGGCGCGCCTGCGCACTGAGAGAGAGCGGGGAGAGCGCCGCGCGTGCGCAGAGCGGGCGGCCTGAGGCGCCGGGGCCGTCAGGGGCAGAGCGGCCTCTGCGTGTGTGTGTGTGTAGTTCGCCTTAAAACACCTCTGTTCGCCTTAAAAGGGTATAGAATGAAGCCATAATCTTTTCCTCTTGTCTTATTTTGTTTCGTTTTTCAGGAAGGTGTCGTTGCTCCGCAGCCCGGATGGATCCAGCGACCTGGATGAGGGTACAGAGTGTCCCCTCAGCAAGTTTGCTGATGGCACTGAACTGGGAGGAGTGGCTGACACACCAGAAGGTTGTGCTGCCATTCAAAGAGACCTTGATAGGCTGGAGAGTTGGGCGGGGAGAAACTTAATGAAATTCAACAAGGGCAAGTGCAGAGTTTTGCATCTGGGGAAGAACAACCCCATGCACCAGTACAGGCTGGGGGCTGACCTGCTGGAGAGCAGTGGAGGAGAAAGGGACCTGGGGGTCCTGGTGGACAGGAGGATGACCATGAGCCAGCAATGTGCCCTTGTGGCCAAGAAGGCAAATGGCATCCTGGGGTGCATTAGAAAGGGGGTGGTCAGTAGGTCAAGAGAGGTTCTCCTCCCCCTCTATTCTGCCCTAGTGAGGCCACACCTGGAGTATTGTGTCCAGTTCTGGGCCCCNATGGATGCAAACTGGAGCACAGGAGGTTCCATGTGAATATGAGGAGAAACTTTTTCACTGTGAGAGTGACGGAGCACTGGACCAGGCTGCCCAGGGAGGTTGTGGAGTCTCCTTGGCTGGAGACATTCAAACCCCGCCTGGATGCGTTCCTGTGTGATGGACTCTAGGTGACCCTGCTCTGGCAGGGGGGTTGGACTAGATGATCCTTCGAGGTCCCTTCCAACCCCTAGAATTCTGTGATTCTGTGATCCTGAGGGAAAGCACCAGTGTTTTAAGCATTAAAGTGATGGAACAGGGAGTGCAGCTCACCAGGCCCCTCCTGGGGGGAAGGAAAATCAGGAAAAATAGCTTAGAAAAGATAAACAGGAAACTGGGTAGCTGAGTCAGCATCCCTGGCGGGGTTTAGAACCTGTGGTGCTGAGGGAGGTGGTTCAGTGGTGGCCTCAGCAGTGCTGGGTTAGTGGTTGGACTGGATGGTCTTGAGGGTCTTCTCCAGCCTCAATGAATCATTGATTCTAAGGAAAAGACTGATTCACCACATGTGGCTTGTGGGTAGTTTGAGGAAGTCAATACAGCGGCTGTGAAATGTATCAATGCCATCATGCAAAATGTATCAATGCTGATGGCATGATGATCCTTCCAGGTGTAAGAATTCAGCTTTGAGACATCTTTTATGTATCTTTAAAATCACATAAAAAGCCTCCTGACGTGGAGATTTATTGGGCTTTAATCCAATATATGAAATAGTCAAAGTATGTGTCTTTTTCTAAAAAATGCATGAAGAAAAAGCCGAAACTCATTTGATCCCTTTTGGCTGGCTACAAGCCTTGGAAGCTTTCCTGTTCAGTGTGAGGAGGACAAAAGCTGTCTTACATGAGAAAGCCTTATCATCCAGCGCCCTTTGAACTGGGAGTCTCAAAGCGTTTTTCATTGGACTAGTTTCAAGAAGATCAATTTAGGTGGTGTTAATTCTTCCCCAGAATTCTAACTCGGGCATGTAGCTGAGTTCATTCCTTTCAAATGCCTTTGAGTAGTCATTTAAGCCAGTGTTAAAGGTAAGTTCAGCAGCACCTGATTGCTTTCACTCTACTGGGCAATCAACAACATTTGTATACAGTGAACTGTATGAGGGAGTTAATCAGATAAGAACCTTTTTTTTTGTAAATACACTCATTTACCTTTAGGTTAGATTTTATTCAGGTAACCACCATCTGATCTGCTGTGCAGATAGCATGAATATTCATGCTGGGGCAAGGGAATGCAGAGGAGAGAGGAATCTTCAATCTCAGCAATACTTCAGGGGCATGACTGTATAATGTGAAGCACTCTTAATTTTTAAACACTTTTAAAACTGATTTCAATATGAAAAAATACTTCTTGCCTCTTAAATAATTGTTACTGTCTTCTGCCCAAGATTGAAGGGCCTTTTCCCCCCCAAACTGATTTCACCAAACAAAAAAGTGTGCGTGCTGAAACTCTGTGGGGTTCTGAACAAGCCAAACCAGAATGTCATAGTGGCAATATTTAAAAAAATAAATAACCACGGCACATTTTCCTGAACTGCTACTTCTGAGTGAAGCTTCTGTTGCTACTGCATCATTTGAATCACTGTACACACATGTTATGGCTGTTATCTTCTAAATGCTTAAATATTTGCATATGAGCTTTCCTGATGAATGCAATGATGTATGCACGAAGTCTGCTGATGTTTTTTTTTATCTGGAGAGTTAATTTTTAAGTGATTCCTATATCATGGAAAGAAAATGAACTTAATTATTTTCAAAATGCAACAGTATTACTATAGAAGCCCATTATTTTTAAAGAGAATTTGTTTACATTACTACTTTGTAGGAAATTCCAAAAATCAACTTCTGTTGTACGACTACAGAAATCACCAAAACCCCTTTTTTTTTCCTGCCTTTGAAGTATGCATATGTAATTTGTGTGCTGGTAGTTTTGTGTCTTAAATAATTACCCAGATTATTCAAGTATTGTTCACAGTGTATTTCCAAGCGTGCCTGTCTCTTGTCACTGGATGGGGATCATACCCTGTACCTGTAATCTGTATTCTCTGGATAAATGATTCTTGGAAGGCATTTTGTGTTTATGCGTGGATTTTTTTTAATTGCTTTTTTCCCCTGCTGTGTCTTTAAGGTCAGCTGTCTCAAACCCAGGGTTCTTTATCACAAAATAGCAGTTGTAAAATAACCTCTTTAATGTACTCCTGGAAGTGAACTGCGTGTCTCCTTCCTGGGTTAGAAGTCAGTAATGCCTTTATTTTCTGACTGTACTGTTTGTGGATGCCTGCAGGTTTCCTGCTATTAAAAGTTGATTTACAAGAGAATATTTTAAGTCTGAAATTCTTTCATGACCCTTACTACTGTTATATTCTCCTGCAAGTCTTACAGCCCTGTTGTTGGGATAACCTGTCTTTAAGAATTAAACGGACATCACGTTAATCCCACAGAGGTATTTTTGTGTATTGGTATCCACGTTCCCTTTGAGATGTGCTGGAATTTGCAATGACAGGATGAAAAATAAGATGCTTATGTCCAGGGCTTGCCTACGGTTCCGAAGAATGGGAAGGCAAAGGTGGGGAATAAGTAAGTCTTGCACACAGTATGAGGGATGACCCCTGAGACTGAGTGCATGTGAGTGACCAATAGCAACTTAATTCCAAGTTTAAGTCAGAATAACACAGCATCCTGGCTCTGCCCTTGCTAGTTTTTTGTAAATGAAAGTTAGCAGTGTCTCCGATGATATTCAAGGGTTATCAGACCCAGTTCCCATTGCATTTTCCCTATTTCACTGGGAGGCTGCATTTTTTTCTTACGATTCCTATTCAAGGAATGCTGATTATCAGGTCTTCAATATGAAGAAATCCAGAGGGCTGCTGGCTTTGCAGCACTGCACGTCTCATGCGAGGGTGGTGCTTGTGTCAGTTTGCCCAAATAACACAATTTTGTGCACAGGCTGGCTGTATTCTTGCCTACTCTGACTTTACTCACAGCTCTCCATATTCTGGCCTACAGCTACTTCCCTCCCTGCACAGGAAAGCAGCCTTTAAATTACAATCAACCGCCTTGAGTCCAATCTTTGCTTCCACCAGAGCTGCTGCAGCTTCTGAAGTGTTCAGCCAGCCCAAGCAGATGATTACAGCCTACCCTGCTGCTCCACAGGCAGCACATGCTAACAGAAATACAGACATATCACCAAGTGGGAGTTAAAGTTAGGGAATCCGAGTCATCTTTATTTGCTTGCCCAACCCAGGAGTGACAGGTTGTCTTTATTTCTCTGCACGAGCCTCGTTAACCAACCTCTTCAAAAGTAAATGAGCTCCCGAAGTGTCACTGAAGGTTGCACAGTGACAAAAATGATACTCTCTGGTTTGCAAACTTGGTGTGACCTTGCTTTCTTTCTCGGCTCCTGTTTTCACCCTGCAACAATACGAGTATTTAAGTGAATTGAATTTGCGAGGTATTCCAGGAGCAATGCAATTCCTTAAATTCAGGGCACAGCGAATGAATGGGATCCTTCAAAACTAGCTGGGCATGAAAAGAATTTATAAATGATTGTATTGCTGGGAAAAACAAGATCGGTGATTGTCCTGATAAGCAAATGCCTCGTTTCCTTGGTTATTAGGCAATTACGATCGTTAACTGTTTCTCCTGTTGTCTGTGGAGCTGCCTTTGTTGTCTGGTCTCCCTGGAGTGATTGAACACATCCTTTACAGCTGATATCTTCACTTGCTTCCCCAGCATTTACAGCACATCGAGCCTTGTAAAAATATTTAGTCAAAATCGGGAGCAAAATGATTCACTGCCCAGTTGACTTGGAACTTGGAAGCAACATGCAGTGTGTTGATGGGTTAAAAGTACAACTGGAAGGAGGGAACTTGCAAGCTCTGCTAAAATGCAGCTCAAATCAGGTCCTGCCAGGGCTGAATTCTGCTACATGCCAAGCTGAGATATGTTCTTTGAACTGCAGAACTCGGCTAGAGGTACCCGTGGTTTGTGTCACATGTGTGTGACCATAGATAAGGACACAACTTGGCAGCAGAGTGATGAATACTTCACCTTATTCCCACACTTTCTATTCTGAGAAGAGCCTTTGCTTTTTTCCCGGTGAGTTTATCCATTCTTGACCAACACAGCACGCTCCAAAGGGGCTGAAGGTTTGCATCTGCCTCCCTAGATTGCAGAGGGCACCAACTTCGTTCCCTCTTTGATATGCCACAGAATGACACAATGACATGGGGGTTTTTTTTCATTATCTGAGTTTATATAACCAAGTTTTAGCCTCGGTGTAGCAAAGTGTTTATACAGGTGCTCAGCTCGATGCACTGTGGCATCGATGGATTTCAGCCTCACTGAATTTAGGTACTTTCAGCACTGAAGCTCTTAGGATTTGTAAAATAAAATGCACGTTGAATATAATAATGAATAATAATACGTATTACTTCTAATAAGGGAGAAAGAAAATCCCTATTAACTGGCGACACAAAGCTGGCTTGGGTGAAAGTGGATGAATTATCCGTGTGGATTTAAATACAAATAGACCTGGGTGACAATCCCTGCATCTGACAAGGCTGTGTATAAAAGGCTCCTCTGGCGAGCTGCCAGCGCCTTAAATGTGGCTGAGGCTTCTGCTCTTATCTTAAGCAGGAGGAGAAAAACGCGACAGGAGAGCGTTTGAGGAGGAAGAGGGAGTTTAGGAGCGGTGTAAGGGTGGTTAGAATTAAATTAAGACAGAGATGCTTAGGTCAGGAAAGCGTCTGGAGTCGTAGAATAACCTCTGGAGAGAAGGGGAAGCTCCAAGGTTTGGCCATTTAACTTTGAAACAAAAGAAGACTGAGAAATGATTTAACTTTTGTTAGAATTGAGGCTATTTTGCTCTATGCAAGACATGGAAGATACTTTAAACCATCTTTAAATTCCCTAAAAAATTAAATTATCTACAGTGTTGCATTCATCTTAGTATAAAAGCATAGCAAGTTTCTTACTTCTTCTCTCAATTGCTGGCAGACTGATAAAAATACTATTTTTTTCCTTGATTTTCCAGTTTTACTTCTCAAATGACCAGTGTAAGACTCTTGGAAGCTGAAAATTGAGCATTTATGGCTGGAAGAGAAGCAGCTGCAGTAGCTGTGCATGGTTCTCTATTCAAGGAATGCTGATGAGCACCTCTTCTACCTGGGAAAGGCTGCTTGGAAGGAAAAAAGGATTATTTTGGAGTCGGTATCAATTGGGTTGCAGTGATGCAAGTGGAGATGTGGTTAATAATCCATCCAGAACTGCTGTGCTCGTTTCCTACCAGCCCCCAAAGAGCTGAGGAGCGTGGCTTTGTCCCGGTGACTGGGGCTGCATACAAATCATCTTCTCCACGTGAAAATCCCTGCTCCGTCCCTTGGGCCACCTCGCTGCTGACACTTCCAAGCTACAGCTCATTCTCTTCCCCCCTTCCATTGCCTTAGGGGATAGAAGGAAGTGTGGTGAGACGTAGATTTATTCTGTAAGTGCCCAGAAAGTTGAATTAATTAGACCAGTGCCTGTAATTGATGAGAATTGTGTTATTTAAGCTGATGGGGGATCTGAGGATGTCAGGTTGTTAGAGAACATAATACAAAGTAGGAGCACTTGAGGGTCACTACATTTCTTTCTCTTACTGGAACGAGGAACAAATTTTGCTGAAATACATATAACTGAGCAAATTCTTTAAAAGAATACCCAGGCATATATTATAAATAATAATGCGTGGCTTTTGATGTCACCATCTGTCATCAATGATTTTATAACACCTTTTTTTATTTTAAATGCTTTAAAAAAGCGGGAGACAGGGGTACAAAGAGGTGATACAACTCGTGCAGGGTTGCTCACTGGGTCACCATGAGGTGGAGAATTCTGCAGGTCCTGATGAATCCCAGTTTCATCTCTGCCGGCTGTAATGGGAAAGCTGCTGTGAACACATTTAGAATCACAGAATCACTGCGGTTGGAAAAGACCTTCAAGATCATCGAGCCCAACCATCAACCCAACACTGCCAAGTCCACCACTAAACCATCTCCCCAAGGGCCACATCCAAACATTTTTTGAACACCTCCAGGGACGGTGACTCCACCACAACCCTGGGCAACCTGTGCCAATGCCTGACCACCCTTTCCATCAAATTTTTTTCCTAATATCCAGCTTGAACTTCCCCTGCTGCAACATGAGGTCACTCCCTCTTGTCCTATCACTTGTCACTTGGGAGAAGAGACCGACCACCACCTCCCTCCAACCTCCTCTCAGGGAGTTGCAGAGAGCCAGGAGGTCGCCCCTGAGCCTCCTCTTCTCCAGGCTGAACACCCCCAGCTCCCTCAGCCCTTCCCCATCAGCCCTGTGCTCCAGGCCCTTCCCCAGCTCTGTTTCCTTCTCTGGACATGCTCCAGCCCCTCAATGTCCTTCTTGTAGAGCTAACATCTTGCTTTAGAGCTAAGGCACCACCCTAATATGACCAAGCGACAAAGATTCAGTGATTTACTGCTTGGAGCTGTTTTAACTGTGTGAGTTCTTAGAAGTAGAATGGACCATCAGAAACTCCTTTTACCTCACATTTTTTTGCCCCATTGAGCTTTGCCTCCCGAGGGAAGGATGAAGCTTGCTGACAGGCTCCTCTGTTGTTTTGCTTTGTGAACAGTCAGAAAGGGCTCTGTTATTTGGAGCCTCATTAAGCGATGACTCAGTCTGAGACCGAGGATGTAGGTAACTAGACCTAAGAACGTGATTAACTTCTGGAAGGCAGCTAAAGCTAGAAAAATGCTGGCATTTTCACGTTTTCACAATAAATCCATTTATTTTATGTGAATTCATGGAGAAAAGTTTACCTGTGGGTCATCTGGCCATTTTTCTGTATTAATGAAGGAAGCCTAAAACACGTTGCCTTTCTTTTATTTTTTTTACTATATAACTGGAACACTCTTGACATTTTGTTTATCAAACATACAGAAATGCTGTCAAGTCTCTGTCGCCTCCGGGTGACCTCCCTGGAATAGGCTGGAAGACCCAAGCTGGCTGCGTGCAGTCATTCCAAGTCCAGATAACCTTAATTTAGCTTCAGGGAACGAACCATGATGCTCCTAGGACTGGTTAGGACTGTTCAGGAGATAAGCATGATGGGGGACTTGACTCCAGAAGACCCTCCTGACCAAAGTCTGTTGCAGCAATGTGCCCTTGTGGCCAAGAAGGCCAATGGCATCCTGGGGTGCATTAGAAGGGGGGTGGTCAGTAGGTCGAGAGAGGTTCTCCTCCCCCTCTATTCTGCCCTAGTGAGGCCACATCTGGAGTATTGTGTCCAGTTCTGGGCCCCACAGTTCAGGGAGGACATGGAACTGCTTGAGAGAGTCCAGCGCAGAGCCACAGAGATGATTAAGGGAGTGGAACATCTCCCTTATGAGGAAAGGCTGAGGGAGCTGGGTCTCTTTAGCTTGGAGAAAAGGAGACTGAGGGGTGACCTCATCCATGGTTACAAATATGTAAAGGGTGAGGGTCAGGATGATGGAGCCAAGCTTTTTGCAGTGACGTCCAATGATAGGACAAGGGGCAATGGTTGCAAACTGGAGCATAGGAGGTTCCATGTGAATATCAGGAGAAACTTTTTCACTGTGAGAGTGACGGAGCACTGGAACAGGCTGCCCAGAGAGGTTGTGGAGTCTCCTTCACTGGAGACATTCAAACCCCGCCTGGATGCGTTCCTGTGTGATGGACTCTAGGTGACCCTGCTCTGGCAGGGGGGTTGGACTAGATGATCCTTCGAGGTCCCTTCCAACCCTAGAATTCTGTGATTCTGTGATTCTGTGATTCTGTGGGCTGGGGGCTGGCTCTGCTGTGTCTGCTGGGACTCATCTCTGCTCCTCTGCAGGGACAACCTTGGTGAACCCTCTGGACCTCTCTTGTGTATTTCCAAGCCTGGGTCTTCATCCTTACTAAGAAGTATTCTTGGGAATAATCTTATGACATCTGTAGAAACATGACAATTGTGGCTTCAGGCACTTCATACACAACTGGCTCAGTTTTTCCATCTTTTGTCCTTTCTGTGTGCCAGAAGACACAAAGTGTACACCATTTTCGTGAGCCTCAGTGTGTGTCTGTCCACCTCGCCCATGGTAACTTTTGATCTCACGGGCTAGTTTCATCCATTTGGAAAAAAATAAATTAAAAAAAAAAAGATGGAAAAAAATTACCAAATTGATCTAATTAAGTTTAACGAATATAGATGCTGAGCAGAGCTGAGAAAATGTGTCTGTGCTCTCCCTGAGGAGAGCATGTGTGAGAACAGAGTCATTAGTAAACACAAATTCACAGCAAATATTCAGTAAAATTTACACCTTAGTAGGTATATTTTGTTTTAAAAAAAGAGGGTTTGGTAGTTTCTTGCTCATGGAGTGATTTATTCTCTTAAACACCTCAGATGCAATAAAACTGATGCTCTGCTGCGGTATCACCATTACAACTGGTGAATAAACCTTCTGAGTGGTGAGGCTGTCCTGCCTGTTTGGGTTGACCAGAGGGATCTGACTGACACACACATTTCCAGCGACCTGTAAAGGAAAACTTCAGCTTCTGGCACTAAACCTGGTCTGCACCTTCCTGAGTTTCATAGAATCATTATGGTTGGAAGGGACCTCCAGGGTCATCAAGTCCAACCTTTATCCCATCATATTCCTGACCATTGGACCATCAGACCATGGCCTCAAGTGCCTCATCAACCCGTTTTTTGAACACCCCCAGGGACGGGGACTCCACCACCTCCCTGGGCAGCCCATTCCAGTGCCCAACCACCCTCTCAGGAAAGAACTTCTTCCTAATATCCAACCTAAACTTCCCCTGATGGAACTTGAGGCCATTTCCTCAAGTTCATTTCCTCAAGGCCATTTCATGCAGAGCAGAGGACATTTATTTTTATTAGGTAATACAATGCAAAACACTGCTTGCCTTCAGCTGGTTCTCCTTTAGGAAGGCATGAAAACAGAAGGAGAATTGTTCTAGCTCTCCTTTACCCTTCAGCATTATTGTTTTCGAGTACTTGAGATTTATACCACTGAAAGGAACAATGGGAAGCTGCAAGAAAATGTTCATCAATGATCCGAGGGAAGGAACATTTTAATCTGTGGTGAGGTGGGAATAACGGCACTGGCAGATCTGGAAATGGGTGTTGTGATCCATCTGCCTCATCCTCACCTCAGCGAAGGTCCAGCTGTTCCTGGCGTTTGGAAAGCGAGCTATAAAAGCAGATTTTCGGGGAGAGAACCGGGTCAGGAGGAGCCCTGCCCTCCCCTCCACCAACCCGCCCGTCCCCAGGGTGCTCCTCGTTCGCTTTGCAGAACCAGCAAGCGTGAAGATGCAGTGTGGCAAGCAAGTGCCTGCAGCCCAAATGAAGCCCTGGGAGATGGGGACCCGGCAGCAAGAGCTCATCCTGAAGGGGATTTAGGATGATTTCCCAGTGATTCCCTCGCAGGGGTTTTACGGATCGGATTTTTTTTGCCATGAACAGACGGGTGCGTTGTTTTTAAGCTTCGGCTGCACCCCAGGGATATTTTCTATTTCTAATCCGATCTAAGGATTTTTAAAGAGATAAAAATCACGGCTTTTAGTGGAAATCTGCAAGAAAAAAAAATCATGGAATGGTTTGTGTTGGAAGGGACCTTAAAGCTCATCCAGTCCCACGGGTAGGGACACCTCCCACCAGACCAGGCTGGAAGGCGCGGAGAAAAGTTATAATCGCTGTTATTATCCAT
>VZRW01007823.1:247802-263053 GCA_013398125.1 Aegotheles bennettii | reverse complement strand
ATATAAACAGCTGCCACCCCCCGGGCTCCGAAATGGGCGCTGGTGGCTTTTAGGAGCAGGCGGTTGCTCCGCTCCCCGATGAATGACCGCAGGGAGGTTAAAAAAACCCCGAAGCGGTTGCGAGTGCGGTTTCAGGGCGTGGATTTTATGACTTTTATTGTTTGCAGAGCGCCCCTGGCTGCGCCCCGAGGCGGCACCGCGCGTACCGGCACCGGTTTGAAGCCTCAGAGCTGCAAACGGCCAAATGGCGTCAGGGCTGAGGTCAGCCCCGCCAGGGTTCTGTGCAGAAGCAGCGCTCGCCCGTTAACGCCGAAAGTTTTGGGATTCTTGGGTTTGAACCGCAGCGCGCCCCAGCCCCGCCGGCAACGCGCGCGGGTTGTTTGTCCCCTCTCGCTGCCCGTACCCGGGCCATGGCGGGACGGTCGGCGCCGCTTCCCACCGCGTCGACAAAACGCCGAGAGGACTACAACTCCCAGGAGCACCTTGCGCCGCCGCGCATGCGCCCTTCCCCCCGCGCCATCTTGGCATCCGCTCCTTCCATCTCCTCACCGGCGGACGGTGGGGGCTTTGGGAGGCGGGGACTACAACTCCCGGCGTGCTCCGCGGCGCCCGCGCATGGGCAGTGCGTGCCGCCGCCATCTTGGCCCGGGGAAGCGCTGCCGCCGCCGTCGCCACTAAACAAACCCGAGAGCGGCACCGGGGGGAGGAGGGGCCCTGCCGCCGCGGAGCCTTTCGATGTGCCGGGCACGGCCGGGCAGGTGGGTCCCCGCTCCCCGGCAGCGCCGCTGCGCCTCCCCGCTTTGCCCGGNGAGCCGCCCCCGAGCCCGGCGGGGACCCAGCGCCCGCTCCCCACCCCGAGAACCGGGGAGTCCGGCGGGGTGGTGGCTGCCTCTGGGCCGCCCTTGCAGCAGCTCCCCCCTCCTCCTCCCAGCCCCGCTTTGGAAGGTGCGGCGGCGGCGCCGGGGCTTTTGTTCACGGTGCCCACCCCCTTCCCCCCCCCCTCTGTGGCGTTCCCTGCCCGGGGAACACGGCGCGGCCGCGGGCTGGCCCCAGCCGGCTCGCCCCGCTCCCCTCCGGCTCCTCTTCTCCCTTTATTATCCTCGTTAGCAGCGGGGAGAGGCGCCCTCCCTCCCCGCCAGCCGTGGAATCTCGCCGAGATGCGATCGGGCGAGGGGGTGTTCCTGTGTTTGGGTGTTTTTTGGGGGGGCTGGTACGTGGAAAGCGAATTTTTCACGGTGTTTTTGCCATTCTGTCATCGAATAGGCCGGTGCTAAATGCATCCCCCGGGGGGAAGAGGGGCGTGCGGTTAGCTGGAAGAGTTCTTATAATAGGTGCTCTGTGCATAAAGAGGGGGAGGAGACTCGCACGTCAATTGGGAGAGCGTTTCAGCATGAAAAAAAAGGCTGAAGAAGGGGGATAGGAAACTCGGGTGAAAAGGTTTGGGTGATGGATCCGAGCAGGAGAGTGCAGGAAGTCCGTGCCTTTGTGAAACTGCTGAATTCCTGCATGGAATTTGCCTGCCACGGCAAAGGTTGGGAGTGAATGTGTCCGTGGAGTTGTGAGCAGGCACAGGAGAGTTTGCACTGATGGGCTTGGGAGATCGATAAATGCTGGACTTGCTCTTGCTGCATTTATATCCCTTTTTTTTCAGCGAGGCTGAGCTCTGTGGGAGCCCAAACACAAGGGAAAGATGCCCGTGGTGTGGCCAACGCTGCTGGATCTCAGCAGGGATGAATGCAAGAGGATCCTTCGCAAACTGGGTACAGTAAGATACAATTTCTGGGTCTGTATGTTCGCCCTTTATAAGATTTGCCTGCCTGCTGCTTCCATGAAACACTTGGTTATGTCTACAGGCAACTTACAAGTCACTTCCTGCATTCTGCATGTGTCATTGGTTTGACAGCCCTGGCTTAAAATGATGTTTGGCAGATGCTTTCTGCCTGAGCAAAATGAATACAGCAGAATTTCTCTGGTTTGGTAGGATCTCTCGTGGATTTCCTGATCCATCCCTGCCTCAGTGTTGCATTGCTGTTCTTTCTGCGACTGTTGATATGCAACAGGATGGTCTGTGAGAGCAGGGTCTTGGTTTGCCTTTCAGTTCTGCATTAGACACCTTTCTGTGCCAAAAAAATCATGGAACGCTGCTTGAATTGGCTGAGTTCAATTAATAAAGGTATTACTGTACAGACTTGAAACAGGAGAGAAAAATTGTGATGGTTTGTGATTTGCAGTTACGCAAATTATCAGGAAAGTGTGAAAACAATGTTTTCTTTTAACTGTCATAACAACAGGAGCTTTTTGCATTGTTTCAAATGTATTTCAGTGTCTAGACCCCTGCCTAACGGATATGTATTGGGAGATTTTTGCTTTGTGGTCTGTCCTTGTAAATACAGGTGTACAAGGAGACGTGCTTTGATTTTTTGGAAGGTAATGAAAATATTTGCTCATTCCCCTCATCCACTTTTGGCTGCCACGGGAGAGAGAATCCTTTGTTGGACCATGGATCTGATCCTGCACGGCTGTTTTTGAGTTTTTAGGGCTGAGTTTCTTTTTATTTAGTTGAGGATTTTTTGCCTGTGAAATGATGTGTAGTAGTATTAGAAGGGAAAACAAACACTCGGGTTTCTTTCCAGACTTTCTTCTGAGGAGCATAATCTCAGTGATGGATGTCAGGAGGAAGGTTGAGGCTGCCTCGCTTCCTGTGACAGCCAAGTCACAGCTTTCCTTGCTCTCATTTTACTTGCATGTTAAGAGATGATGTGCTGTACTTCTTAATTGTGCCAAGGTTCTCCTGCATTATGAACCCACCCGCTTGATTTTCGGAGAGTTGAGAGTTTATTTTCCCTTGCTTTGTCTTTTTTATTTGATTTCTTGGGAGTCTGGAGAACAGATAGATCCTGACGCAGACATTGGACAGGACGTTGCAGCTAAGCTGCACGTCCACTGAGGTGACAGCCCTGGGTCTGGAGCGAGGCTCAAGAAGTATGAAAACTAGGAGAAAGTGCAGGTTGCTGAAAGATTGGGGCTGGATCTGTGCTGCTGAATTTTGTTAACGTAGCTCTGCTGGCTGGGAGAGTGGAAAAAAAAAAACCAACTTCCACCCCAGCTGGCAGAACTGTGCTGGTGCAGCTGAGCCAAACAGAACTGCAGCTACACCTCCTTCAATGACATAACCTAGGCTGACAGGAAGGGAAAAAAATAAAAATAAATAATTATTTTTTTTGTATTTTTTTTTTGCTGGCATGAGCTGTGTCCCCACAAGAGGGCCCTGCCAGCGTGAGAGAGGATCAGAGCCTGTAGCAGCCGTGTCTCTGCTAGGGTAGGGAGGCTCTCGGTTTCAGTGGAGGCACCACAAGCCTGGAGGGGAAGGAGCTCAGGCGGTGGGAGCAGACAGCTTTGGAACAGTCATACCCAGCAGTACTCATTTGTACTCTCAGCCCAACATCTCATTTGATCGACTGTTCATCAGTAGCAGGGTAATCCTTAATGAGAGAAGTGCAGTGGGGTAGGTGAGGCTGAAATGCATCCTGAGGTGTGCAATACCCAGCGTTGTTCTGGTTTATAACTGAATAAGGGGATGGTGGTGGCACCACTCACTTGAAATAATGATATTTGTGAAACCTGTTTTGGCCATTTATGTTGGGAAAAGAGCACACCAGTTTGTGATTGCTGCATAGACAGAAGAGTGAGGGAGCTAGTTAGAGCTGCTCGTAATCTTTACTAGCTTCTAAAAAACCAGAATGTGCATTTTAAAAGCTCTGCTGTAGAGGATCTCTATTAAAAATGCAGAAAGGAAAAAAACAAATCTGTCCTTGTTAAATAATTATACGGTTGTATCTGAGAATTACTTTGTTGTTAACAGAGGAAAATAATTAGTATCTTAAATACTGTAACATGGTTGTCTAAATAAATGTTGATATTAGTAATAACCATTGCATTAATTAGCGAATGTTTTATAACTGAAGCTGTAAGTGCTTCTGTAGGTCACTCAGCATCCCTGAGCAGGCTCCATAGTTAACCAAAGCGACTCTGCTGTGTGTTTTGTCTGCTTAATCGGGACAGGAGAGCAGCACTTTTCAGCACAATTCCTTGATTTGATTTGTAAATTAGCTCTTTGGAATCCTAATCTGAAAGCTTTTCAGTACAGCACCAGCCTTTCTTTTGCAGGGAGCTTCAGAGGTGTTAGGTTTTGGGCAGCCCCTTTTATTCGTGCTGTTGGTGAACTGGGTTCTGTTGTGGGGTTGGTTTGGTTGGCTGCTGAAAGGCACCTGCCTAAATATCAGAACAAATCTGTATTTCTAGTTTGAAACAGAAGTTTTAGTAATGTTTCCTTAAGTTGTGCTAAGCTTAGAATAGCAAGTCATCCTCTGGCAAATTAGCAGGCTCCATTATTTGCATTAGGTGCCTTTTCACCCTGCTTAGCAGGACAGAATTCAGAAGTTTCAGTAGCTCGTAACTATAGTATTTTTTTAAAACACTAGTGGCACGACATTTACATAGTCACTTGGAATTATAAATTTACATTAAATCGGAGTTAATCTTCGTGATGGCTCTACATTTAAGAGTAGCTGGGTTGTTTCTTTTGTGTTGAGCAGGTTGAATTCAGTGTGTTGCGTTCTTTTCAGATTCAAGAAGTTGTATGTACCAAGTAAATGGGCGTAAAAGATTCTGATGATCATATTTAACAAACTAGAGCTGATCTCCTCTGTGCAAATTCAGGAGAAGCATAGGGAAAAATTGGTTGTTCTTTTGATGATGTATTTATTTTTCAAGCCAAGCTTTTCCGTGGATGTTTTAATAATAATAAAGATTTTCTGCTCCTGTTTCTAGAGAATTCTGAGCTGCTCTCCAAATTTGAGGGCTGTTTCTTCAAGCTTTCCAGCTGAACTGTCAGCTCAGAGGGAGTTTGAAATATTCGGTTGGGTTTATAAACCAGATAATCCTCTGTGATGATATAATTGTTTCATAGAAAAGTTGTACTCTGCAGAGTAATTGACTGAGAGAGTTCTAAACCATCAATCTCTCTTGAAAAGCACTGAATAATTGAAAGGCATGTTCCTCTTAATGATTTTGAAAATTAATAGAATACTGTCAGTAATACTGAAAATAACTTTTTTGGGTTTTTTGCCGTGAGCATTAAATAGAAACACTGTTTGCTCTAATTCTGCAGAACTGGAGGCATATGCAGGTGTCATCAGTGCCTTACGTGCACAGGGAGACCTTACGAAAGAGAAGAAGGATCTTCTTGGAGAACTCTCTAAAGTGCTCAGGTAAGCCTGACCTTTTTAAAATAAGAACCAGTGAGCTGTTTTCCTGATAACTGTGCTTCTGCGGCTGGGGTTTTACTGTTTTGCTGGTGTTTTGGGAGATGCTGAGTGTTAGAATCATTGCAACTAGCTCACGAACAGCTTGGAGCTTTGTCAAGGTAAGGCTTCAAGGTCTTTGGGCCCAAGTTCCATCAAGGAATAATTCTGCGTGCTTTCTGCAAATTTTCCTACCGCGTGCTTTAAATTTATTGCTCTCATCAGGAGGTTGGGTTGGAGCTGTTTTGCAGGGATCCCCTATGAACAGCAATGTTCTTTTTATTCTCCAGTAATATTTTTGAACAACAATACACTTATTCTTCCTCACTGTGATAGCAAAAGTTAAGTGACAATCTCTTAAATGTAAATGCCCGTTCCCTTTCATCTCGTGAGTGGATTATTCATAAGTTTCATTTTAGCTAGGAGTTTTAGATAAATGTTCATGTCTCTGCCTGACTGAAATAGATTGCTATTTTTTTTTAAATAGTATTTCAACGGAGCGACACCGTGCGGAGGTTCGGAGAGCAGTAAATGATGAACGACTAACGACTATTGCACACAAGTAAGTTATAGGTCACTTTCTCTGTGATTTCCAAAGGTACCCTTTGGAAAATCCATTATGCCTTAAGTGAAGGATAGAACTTTGAAGATTGATGGTGTTTTAAAGAATAGTGGTTAAAACGGCGTATGGATGAAGGAATTGCTGTATCAGATTTACATCAGGGAACTAGAAGCAGTTTAGTGCTGCTGAATTTTGGATCTGAAGGCGTCCTATTTGCTGTACAAATGCAATATAAGAAACAGTCTTTTGTCATCAAGAGCCTTCTGTAAGATAGAGCAGAAGAGAGCAGAGAAAACAGAGAAATCCAAAAGCAGGATGAGCATGTCTGCTTTATTAATTTTTGCTTTACCTTTATTTAAACACGTTTGGAAATATTATATTAAGAGGGATGTAGAAAGACACAGGGAAGGAAAGAGGTGGCAGAGATCAGTGGAAAACTGTGTAACAACCCAGAGGGGGGAAAAAATGGTCAGAGTAAGAGAACTGCAACGAGCTAACTGGTGACATCAGTGTCCACTGTTCTGTGCTCGATGCAGCTGCTGTGCTGGTTCCTCCTTGCGTTTGCTTTCACAAGCTCCATGTGATTTGGAGAGGTGGAGAGAAGCAAGAGGGCAAGTGCTTACATATCTTTGATAGTTACTTAACAGTCTTACTAGTAAGAGCTGGATTGTGAGTGTCTGTATTTTTCATTTTCTGTGTTGTAGCCATCGATTTTTAAGTTTGTCTCCTGTAGCTTAGGTGTTATGGGGAGAAAAAGAATGAAATCATACACATAGTAGGTTGCTTGGAGTTAGCAATTGTCTGATCCCAGGCTTGCCAGAATCTGTTAACAGTGCTGCAGAAGGATGTTTAACACCTCAGTTTTTAAATGCACAAGTTTAAAGCATTAGAAATAGGCTGTTTACCAAACAAAACCCACCAACTTCCTTACACTTCTTTAAAGAAAAGGGGAAAAATAATGAAAAACAAGCATTTGATTGTCAGATCAGGATTCTTTTCTTGAATTGAGTTTCCTTTTTAAGGAACAATAGTTCTCTTTTTAGCACTTTACAGAACAAGCATAAAGTTTGCCCTGAGGTGATGAACTTGAGACGGGTGAGATATTACAACCCAAGGTGCAGTTGTGAAGTGCTGCATCCCTTTATTTCTCCTGTTGCAGTTCTTTGTAAGTGATGGTTGGTGATACAGTATTTGACTTAAGTAATTTTCTAACTTATTAGGAAAGCTGACTTTGCAAGTTTTGCTATATACAACGTTTGTAGTCTTATTTTTGATTTTAAAAATGTGTTTTTACCTCAGCTGGTGTAGCTCTGCTTATATGATATGAATATGGATGAAGAACACTGAAGCGTAGCAGGATTTAACAACAGAGCAGATCCTCTGCATTTTATCAAATAATTTGTGGTAGCTTTTGCTTGCAACTTGCTTGCAGTAGTTCACGTGAGAAGTTGCTTTTCAGAATTTATTAATACATTAAATGGGTTGATTTGCTTAAGAACGTAACAGTGTTGAAAAATCATTTGCCATTTTGGTTCTGCTGGTTTGACAAATGACTCACGTGAAACAGAGACATAAACAGAAACACTTCTCCACCTAGGTAAGAACAGGACTTTCTGGAAACATTGTAGTTCGTGTGTAAGTACTGAGGTTAAGAGAAAACAGGCTGGTTTCTGTAGAGGAAGATGGACAGGGTGTATTTAAATAATTTAATGTTCTGTTACCTTGTTTGGGACTACTTTAATAAGTCTGACAAACTTTTCTCTTCAGGTAAAATAAGATTTGAATTAGAAGCCAAGGGTTTTTCCCTGTAACATTATCAATCTCTGTAGTCTGTTGGATGTCTAGATGTTGTGGTCATCCAGAAGTAGAGTGTTTACCAACTCTACCTAATAGCTCATCTAATTATGGGGTTTTGAACATGACATCCACAGACCCCTGGCCCTTTAAGGGCTCTGTAAAACAAAATGGCACAAGAAGAAGCAACTCTTAATTAAATCTTTTATAGGAAGATTCCTGCATCAGGTGGGAAGAATGTAAGGGCTTTCATGAAATTAAGCAAGTTGGCAGTTATTGATCTGGTGTATCTTTAGAAACTGCCTTTTAGACCTGTTGAAGGAGGGCACTTAAGTAAGAGTATTGAGTATGCTGGCAACTCGGCAGAATACTTACAGAATGTGCATTTCCATTTAGTATGTCTGGACCAAACAGCTCTTCCGAATGGTCTATAGAAGGTCGTCGACTGGTGCCGCTGATGCCTCGGCTTGTCCCACAAACAGCTTTCACTGTTACTGCTAATGCTGTTGCCAATGCAGCTGTTCAGCACAACGCATCTCTTCCAGTTCCTGCAGAAACTGGGAACAAAGAAGGTGAGAGAAAGCTGGGATTCTGCTGCAGTCTATGGGAATATAAAAATAATGTCACAGGATGAGTTTTTAAGTGCTAGATTGAAAAATAAACCAAAACCTGCATCATTCTTATTGCAGAGTATTCACAGACATATGAAAAAACCAATTATTTTAAAATATGTCTTTGCAGCATAAATCTGACAGCTTTGTGTTAGTGAGCATGCTAGCAACTGAAATTAAAAAAACCCAAACAAACAACAAATGCCAGGAAACGAGGGGGAAATTCACTGGTTAACTTGTTAAAATCTGTAAATTATGAAAACTTGGACTGATGGCTTAAGGTTTTGTAAAGTTCTGTGAGTGCTGAAAGACCACTTTATTTTAAGAATGTAAATAGGTTTTAGTGAAAGTCAAAAACGTTTCGTTAGGGGTTTTTAATGTTGTGTTTTTGGTGTTTTTTTTTACTTCAGACTAAACGTACCAAGCTTACAAGTTAAAATACTGCTTTTCTTCTTTTCCCTGTGGCTTTTAAATAATGCTAGTACACATTCCATCTAACTTGGCTGAATAGGCTCAAATTATGCTTCGTGCAACTAGAGAATGTGTAATGCTTCTTGGAATAGCCTGTTTTATTCTGGTTTTGTGAGAAATACTGGATCGTTGTACCAATAAACAGTTTAAAAAGCTGATTACAAAAATCAGTTGTCATTACTGAAGGAATATTTTGGTTTCTTCAACTGATGTAGCCTTGAGGAGAGGCACGAGCTGTTTTTTATCAGTTACCTGTCTAGGTGTGGTCATTTGCAGAAAAGCAGAAAGATCAAAATACTGAGTTAATGCTAAAATGAAAAGTAACAGATCGTAAAGTAAAACATCAGATTAATACAAATAAAAAATGTAGAATCAGCAGCACTGGCTTCTGGGGACGGGAGGAGGGAAGGTTAGATTTCTGTGTTGTCTTCGAAGGCCATCAATTCCATAGGTCAAAGTGGGGAGTGTTTGACAGTAACAGGATTGCAGAGGCAAAGATGTGGATAATGACCCAATAAGTCTTTGGCTTCCGTTTCGATTGTTAAAAATAGTGATAGAATAATGGGATTCTGCACTTCGGTTATACGGAAGGTGTCTTTTCTCCTCTTCAGTGGTGGTTTGCTATTCCTACACAAGTACCACTTCAACCCCAACATCCACCCCTGTTCCAAGTGGCAGTGTAGCAACAGTGAAGTCCCCCAGACCCGCCAGTCCAGCCTCCAATGTAGTCGTCTTGCCAAGTGGAAGTACTGTTTACGTCAAAAGTAAGTGATACTAGCAACTGATTAACAAAAGGGAAGGAAAGGGACAGGCTTGTGACTGAAGCATGGACTGAGTTAAAACTCTCTGACCTTGGGCAAGTCATGTAGTGCCTTTATGCCTTCATTTAGTCTAAAGAATGAATTTATTGCTTCCCTTTTGCAGAGAAATGGTGTTCAGGATTAATCCACTCACTGCAACATGCTGCAGGGTACGGTGATGGCAGAGACAACAAGAGTGAAAAGTATTTTAAAAATGTAATAGTGGAATTGCTGTGTATCAGTGGATTTCTGATCCAGCTGACTCAGAAGTTGGCTTTAAGGTGGCTCTGCTGGTTGCTTCTGCAGAGGACTTCCCTCTTCCTTCTGCTTTAATAATGCGCAGTAATCACTTACTGGAGTTAGAAAAGGTCCCTCCTTTCCCCTTTCACAGTTAACCTAGACTTTCTTAAGAATACAGTAGTTTGGCAAGCATTTATATCTTTACAGTGAATTATATCTGGCCACTTTGTGACATACTTGGAAGCAAACCTTTGTGAGGTTTGCATTCCTGGGCAGCTGTGAAAACTCTGTACGAAATCCCACAAGATACCCATCTTCATGTACTTAACCTTGGAAATCCAGGGCATAATATCTGATGAGTACCATTTTTATGCTTGCTGTGGATACTTTTAATATTTTAAAAAAATATTTTAATCTTTATGCTATAGGTGCCTGTTCGTATAAAGTTGTGGCTAGTTAGAAATATCACACTAATGTACATAAATACAGTGTTACCTGTAAGCCACCAACTTTAATGGCTATAACAAGCCACAGAACCTATTGCATTAAGATTTTTCATTTTTCTGATTTAATGCACTGATCACTCAGCTTTATTTTAAAGATTCCGGGGAAAATGTTCTTAACCTCTTAAAAATTTAATTTAGATCTCTATTGAATTATTACATGGTTACGAGTATAAAACCAGTCTAGACACATGACAGAGGGATGAAAGGTTCTAATTTTTATTCCGTCCATCCCTAGATTTTATTTTTTCCCCACTTTGCATGCTTCATTTTGTTCTTTTTTAAGGAATTGTGTGTCTTTCAAGGGGTGTTATATCAGTCACTTTAGTTTTAACAAACCTGAAAAGCAAACTCAGGAGGCCTGAGTTATAGTTGTGACTTTGCCACTGATTTGTTGTGTGACTTCATCCCAGTCACAGTCTGATTGAGCCATTAACCTCTCCGCGCCTCTGCTTCCTTGCTTGTCAAGTGTGAGTTATAGGCAAGTCCTATTACCTTTTAGCTAAATGCTTGTGGAAAACTGTGTGCAAATGCAATTTCTAATGTGAAATTAGAGGAATAATGCTCTTGCAGAACCTCAGCAGCTAAAACAGGGGATGAAATGAGCTGTACTTAACATAATATTCTGCTAATTTAATATTTTTAATTTCTGCATTTCTGGTGTTGTGTGGGGTTTTTTTGTGGATGAGGACTGCAAACAAACAGCTTTCTCTTTGCTGTTTCTTCTTGACCCACCAAAATAAGAGCTGTGTCCTGACATCCGAGCTGCATGTGGATTTTTGATTCAGATGGATCCTAAGGTTCCGAAATTCCTGCATGGTGATTAGTGAGTTCGCAGGTGTAAGTTTGTGTAGTGTACTGATAGTAATACTTAAAAGCCTGTCCATAACAGACCTTACAGACCAAACATCTGCTTTATAGACAGAGATCACTGCTGGGCTTGTTGTGGGCCACAAAGTAATTTATGGATTAGAGCTTTGAAATCCGGACTCATAGATCCAGGCTTCATCTGTACTGCTACAGCCAGCTAAAACTGTTTTTTGGAGTTCAAAGCAAGCTGAAAATAGAGCCTTTGCTTTCTTTCTCTAGTTCAGTTTCCCATCTTTTGTGTTGGACACAACAGTCAGCTTCCTGAAGTGTACCTGCAAATGAGTTGGTACCTGTGCTAAGAGGGAATCCCAGTTTTCAGAAACCACTTGTTGTGCTCCTGGGCACTTTCTTGTCTGTGTTATTTCCCGTGTCTTCACTTTTCAAATGCCTGAATATTTAGTTATTTTAATTAGAGATTGACCCTAATTAGATCTTGACCCTAATTAGAGATTGACTGCCAACCAAGTTTACTTGGATTACCAGCAAGACTGTTTGTTACTGTGACAGTATCTTTTTGTCTGTAAGCCCCAGGCATATGGAGTAACATCTTCAGTCTTGTTCTGCAAGGAGGGATTGTGTATTTTCTGCATATCTCTGTGTTTCAGTTGTTTAACACTGGTTTATTTGGTAAACATAAATGCTACCCAAGAGCTGTAAGAGATTTTCAAGGTAATTAAACTATGTCTTTCTGTAATGTATATAAATTTATGAACCTTTTGCCTACTTAGAAGAGTTTCACATGGATTTAAGATCCCTTGATCACAGTGCAGGAAGGGTAGTCCATTTCTCAGCTGAATATTGCCACATACTTTTTTTTTCACTACGTGTGCAGTGGATGATTGTGAAGAAGAATGAACACATTTGAGGCTGGATTTCTATTGTTTTTCATGATTCTGTGTTAGGTGCTGTTTTATATCTGTTGCACAGAACACATCAAACAAGGCAGAAGCTGATAAAGTGAGGTTTGACCTTCATAGTCACAAAGAAAAGGATCTCAAGATGCTGTGTTGAGGTGAAAGGGAGAAGGGTACTGTAATAATAAGGATGGAATGAAAGTAGGTACAAAGGTTGAAATCAGAGCAGACTTCAGGAGTCCAGGTGCTGTAAACAAAACCAGCAACAACAACAGTGTGGTGTAAAGGTTTCAATGGAAACGTGCATGACGTTATCCCAAACCTCTTGTGTGCATTGTCTCATTAGTCAAGCTTCTGGAGACAGAATGAAATCCCCTGTGCTAGCTCTTGTGTTCTTTTAATCTCTTAAACTGAATGAAGTGACCCGGTAACTGAGTAGCTTGGGTTTTTTAGGCTTTGTTTCCTTGCTTTATGGCAGGTGTGGTCTATATTAAGGACTAAGACCATCTGTGGTGTGATACAGGTTAGTTGTGACCATAGGAAATTATTTATTCTCTATTTCTTTTATTTGAAAATGAGCGTAAGACTCAGCAAGATGTAGTGTTTTAGAAAACACTGAGAGCTGCAGATGGGGAAAATGTAATTTAGAAAAAACTCTTCTTTTCCAGGTGTCAGCTGCTCAGATGATGATGAAAAGCCCCGCAAAAGACGGCGAACAAATTCTTCCAGTTCTTCCCCTGTTCTCCTGAAAGAAGTCCCGAAGGCGGTGACTCCTGTCACTAAAACTATCACAGTGCCTGTAAGTGGCAGCCCCAAGATGAGTAATATCATGCAGAGCATTGCCAACTCCTTACCACCACACATGTCGCCTGTGAAAATAACCTTCACCAAGCCCTCAACACAGACAACAAACACGACAACACAGAAGGTATGTGGGGGAAGCTGCCAAATGTTACTCTGGAGTGGTTTTATCAATGAGTAAGATGTGATGTTTGACTCTTCCTTTCTGTGAACTGTCTAGCTGTTTTTTTAAGGATTGCCCTTGGGATAAGGTAATCCCCCTTTAAAACGAACAAAGAGAAAACCAAGCTCTTGTATGAATTTAGTTCACCTGTGTGTGAAAGGACCTGGATTGACAGCCGTGGAGACTGAAGCCCTCTTTTTATCCACAGAACAGGTACAGCACAGGCAGCGGGAGTGCAAGCTTCCCCCAGACTGCCCCACCAATGTGCCTCAACCCTGACCTGAAGGGACCACTTCTAGGGATGAGAGGGGATTCAGTCTCCATGCTCATTCAATTCTTGGCCTCTCTGGTGAGACTGCCAACAAGGTTGCCAGTTAGTACCATTTGTGGTGTTGGGTTTTGTGATATGGACACTAGTCCACTGAGAACTGGATCACATAGGCCACTGAACAGCCTTCAGATGGTAACAACTATTGGTCAAAGGTAATCTTTCTTATTTCTATTTTCCTTATTTATAATTATTCTTTGCAGTAGTAGAATTTCAGGAGAGGTGGCATGGGCTTTCCCTTGCCAAACCTTTTATCTAGAGACTACTTTTTGGGGGTCTTACAAAGCTGATTCGTGGAGCCGATCAAAGGCTGGGGGGGCTTTATTTTCCTTTTAGTACTAGTGTGCCATTTCTCATTCTGCATTAAGTGTTACAGTGGTCAAGAATTGGTTGTGTTATTTTAGCTGAGTGTGCCCAGCTTTCACCAGAATGCAGCCCGTGGAAAGGATTTCCTGTGTTGAAATTTTGAACTGGACTCGGGTTTTACGTGCCTGATCTATGGCGTGACTGTTTTCCCATGCTTTGGGAAGCATTTCAGATGTGTCTGCTTTTTTTGTTCTTGAGATTTAGAAAAAAAAAAAAAGATGAATGACTCAGCCCAAGTTCATTCTTGGTACGGTTATTAATTAAGGCAGACTTGGGGGTGTCTGGAATTAATTTGGCCTTGATACTGACAGGCTGATGGTAGGTTGGCCACTAACAAGCTTTTTTTCCCAACTGTGAGCGTTGGACTGTTGAGCTCAAACCTTCACACAGTATTTGTTCTCTTAGTCATCTTCATTGTTTTATGACTCTGTTTGGATTAGCAGAGCGCCCATGTTTTGATTTTTTTTTTTTTTGAAAACTTTAAAACCAAGGAAGATTAACTGAAGTAATGTGCAACAAAGAACTTGCTTTCTGGCCTCTTCTCATTTCAGAGCTCTTTGATGTTCTCATTTGATTCACAGTTCTTTAACATAGTGTCCTTAATCAAATTTCATCTCTGAAGACGTGTATAGAAATCTGTGAGCGAGCATAAACCATCAGATAAAATGTCCTGCATTCACAGCTAGGGCAGGGCTTAACCTCCCCATCCTGTTGCTCATGCTGGGCTCATCTTTCGTGCAGGAAGAATTTTTTTCACCTTAAATATCTGTAGTGTTATATTGAGTGTTATGTATCATGGTAGCTAAAAATGGGGTGTGTTAAATCTCCAAAAGGAAGAGAGTGGACTGTTGATAGGGTCTTTTCTGAGGTTGTGCCTCTGCTTGTTCTCACATAGAAAATTTAGGATTTGCTTTTGCACAGTATTTGATTCTCTTACTAATCTGCAGTGATGGGAAAATCATCACTTGTTTCATTAGGGAGCCATAATAGTGTGTGTGTGTCTGAACTTGTCACACTGCCCTCTTTTGCTGGATTTAGACACGCCAAAATATGTAACTGGATAATTTTGGTAGGAGAAATCCCTTTTAGTAGTTTTAAATGAAATGTCAGGCTTGTTAGACTCAAATTGGAAATGTACTATTTTAAACAAGCGCAGTTGGATACGAGTGAAGTTGTTGGATGTGAATGAAACTCTTCCTTTCTGCATGCCAGCTTCCTGAATTGTTTTGACATTTTAGTAGGTTGGAGGAAGATCTGTCGTAACAACTAATAATGTCACAGCTCCAATTTCTTGATTCTCTTACGATGAAGTCCTCTGTCTAGGACAGAAGGAATCTAGCTAGGGGAGCTTCTGGCAGCTTAATGCCTTTATTTCCTGAGGGACTATGTGCTGATGTCTCTCAAAATAGAGCTGACAGGACTAATTTCAGTGTTGGTTAGGAGATAGTTTTTACCTTAACAATTAAAATCAGCAACAACAAAAAAGCAACTATTTTTTGGTTTTTTTTTAGTCAGGAAATCATTCTACTGTAAAAGATGTTGTGCAGTTTGGGTACCTGTGATGAGAGCGTGTCCAGAGAAGGGC
>VZRW01007823.1:229712-247623 GCA_013398125.1 Aegotheles bennettii | reverse complement strand
CTGGATGTGGCGCTGGGTGATGTGGGTGAGTGGTGATGGAGGTGGGGGTTGGACTGGATGATCTTGAAGGTCTCTTCCAACCTCAATGGTTCTATGATTCTGTGAGATTACTTTGATCATTCCGGCATACATGAGAAAATAGTATCCCAAAAATTTAATTGTTGTGATTTGTGCTTCAAGGCTTTTACACTTTTACCTGAAAATTCTGTTTTCTGGGTATACTTCATACATAAAGATCACTGAAGTTTGTTTTGCTGTGTTCATTTTGAAAGAAGAAATAGAATAAAGAGACCCAAACCTGCTTGGCCAGGGGACAGCAATCATTGTTGAATCATAATCCTTTACAAGCTTCCTTCCCTTGATTTTTTTTTTTTTTCTGTGATTAAATAAAGTGTTACTAAGTGATAATCTTGGACTGATGGTTCTATCTCTACCTTTGAAGGAAGAACAACAGTGTTCAGGAGTTGTGGTCATGCCCAGATTCATCCTAGTTGTCTGTAGTTAGTTGAGATGCTCAACTTGCCCTTTTGCACTGTGGATTATATAGGAAGTTTAATGTGAATAATCTGTCTTTTTTAACTTAAAGTCCTTTGACTGTATTCCTAAATCAGTTATCCTAGGTGGAGTGGAGCTGGCCTTAAGATTCAAACACTTGGGTAGTGTTTCTAGTGTTAACTGGCTACTTAGGAAACAGGATAAAACTCCAGAGGCACATCTAGGATCTTCTCACATGCAAGCCTTGTACCAATCAAGCTTGTGTTGTGTTCACCTTGTCTGCATGGTCACAGCCTAAAGGCAATTTCAGAAGTGTATTTTGATTAAATCAAGGTTAGGCAGAAAGCAAAAATAAGAGGGATGCAGAGAAAATGTTCTCCCTGGAGAATGCAACAGAGCAGTAGATGTGGAACCTTGTCCTTCAGGCAGTGGTCAATTGTGGTCAGCCTGCTGTAGCTCATGGAGGTGGTAGGGTTTGGTGTTCCTCAGGTCAAGAAAGTAAAGGCTTAGCTGAGTAGCGAGGACCACAAAACAGCACTGGGGGGAAAGGAGAGTCAGAGGCAGCCATGGTGGTGAAATTTGCTGCTTTTATTCCATCCATGTGGTTGGGTTTTTTTTGTTTTGCTTTGTTGTTTTTTTTTTTTTACACCAAAATCTAAATTCTTAATCCTTCACTGCCTGATCTGTCACTTAAGTCTATTTCTGGTGCTATTATTATATTATTTCTTAAGGTTTCAGTAATCCTTGGATAGTAGTGTAAGACTTTTGCTTGAGCTGACCCAGGTTTTTTTTACTCCTTCTGTACCTTTCTTTTTTATCCACTTTTGTTACATCAAATCATTAATAAGTTTTAATTTTCTAGGTTTTTAATAATATTTTTTTATTGGGACAGTGGCTTTATTTAAACAATTTCTCAATGTTCTTGCATGGTGAACTGAAAATATTTTACATTTCTGTGGTGTGTGTTTCTATTTTAACTGTGTTTTTAAGTCCAAGGAGGTACATAGAATAAAAGGAATCTCTTAAACAGTCCCCATATTCAATACTTAAGAAATGCTTAGTTTTCTAGGTCAGTTGCATAAGAACAGACTTCTTCCAATGTTATAAAGAATTCTGTTTTTCTATGTCAAATCAGATTCATAGCATCGTAATTGCAACTCATGCTGGGGGTAATGTTTATTGTCTTTAGACAAATGGTTTTCAGACAGATAAGGGAGAATTTCTTGTTATTGAGAGTGCTAATTAAAGCAGAAATTGTTTTAAATGTAAACCAGGTTTTTCACTGATGAAATGTTGATTATTTACAGTCTCGTGGATCAAAAATATTTCCCATTACTGAATCAGCAACTGCTAGTTAATTGTTAAATAGAAAAAAAAATCATCTGTTCTCTCATTGCTGTTTCTTGATGTGTGTGCAAGGTTTGGGAGAACGGTGTTTAAAACTTGCTCAAAATCCCTTCAGTTCCATTTAAAATGGGCTTCTGGCTTTCTGGCTCAGTTTAACTAAGCCAAGCAGTTAATTCCTGTCTGTTTGCCTTCAGACATGAGTTAATTCTACTTTAATTAGATAGTAATTGTTTTCCTCAAAAAAAAAAAACCCAAACCCAAACCACCAAACTTCTAATTATAATGAAATGTTTATCACTTCAAACTAATTGAAATACTGTTGCCAGCAAATGTGAATATGACACTCTGAAATGGTCTAAACTTGTATCTCTAAAACTAAATACGCACAGACAGATGTATTACTGAAATGTTATGCTTTTAAATGAATGCAAAGAACAAATGAATTTCTTGTTCTTTTTCTTCTTTCAGGTGATAATAGTAACCACCTCTCCAAGCTCAACTTTTGTACCCAACATCCTCTCAAAGTCCCACAACTATGCAGCTGTTACGAAACTTGTCCCAACGTCAGTAATTGCCTCAACGACTCAAAAGCAACCGGTGGTTATAACTGCTTCTCAGTCCTCTTTGGTCAGTAGCAGCAGTAGTAGCTGTTCCACTGCCTCCTGCACTGCAAATACTATTGCTGTAACTGCTGTAGTATCATCGACCCCGTCAGTGGTTATGTCAACAGTAGCACAAGGTATGGCAATAACATTATATTTATAAAAGCTCTTTCACTAATGAATTGGAGTTTGTTTTGAGAATAGCCTTGGGGAGGTGCACTTTATGTTTATGTGGAACACGTGTATAGAATATGTGTGTAGATACCTAAGGGGTGGGTGTCAAGAGGATGGAGCCAGGCTCTTTTTGGTGGTGCCAGCCAATAGAACAAGAGACAAGGGGCAGAAACTGATGCACGGGAATTTCCACCTGAACACGAGGAAGAACTTTACTGTGTGAGTTCCTGCACACTGGGACAGGTTGCCCAGAGAGGTTGTGGAGTCTCCCTCACTGGAGATGTTCAGTAACCATCTGGATGCAATCCTGTGCCGTGTGCTCTAGGATGACCCCGTGTGAGCAGGGAGGTTGGATCAGTTGACCGCTGTGGTCCCTTCCAACCTTACCCGTTCTGTGGGATGAGTAAAAGCACAGGAAATGTGAAAGAAGTCTACTGATGAATTTAATTCAAGATACTCCACAAAAGTTCTTGTTGAACACTTCTACTCTTCACAGCAATTAATGTGCAGGTCCTCTTTCTGAAGAGAATGTAGTGAGACGGTGTGGCATAGCTCTTTATTTTGAAAATACTTTACTTGCAGCATTAAAATCCTATAGCCTCAAAATGGTTTGGTTTAAGAACTCTTATCTGATGCATGGAAAATGGATGTTTCCAATATTTGAAGATGATTGCTTCTCTTAAAGCCTGATTTACAAAGCCATGCAAGATTAGCATCAAATAACTGCATCTGATGTTTGACATGCCCAGTCTTTGGAATATTTCATGTAGTTACTAATCTTGATGACAATTCTGAAAAGTAGAGAAGTGTTTACACCTTCTTATATGTGTAGCTTATCAGCATCTCCTTTTTCAAGTCTGTAAAAATTAAGACCTGGGCAGGCCTGGATTAAAATTCCTAGGTTTCTGATTTCTAGTTCAAACTATGTATGCTAGCCCGACTGATCCAACTCCACAGCCACTACCCAACCATTTGGAAGGGAAGCCATGGATGAATGAAAGGGCCTCAGTGACCAGCACTTGAAAAATACTCTGCCTGACAATGACAAGTGTCACGTGGCAGTTTTTTCTGGTCTGTATTTTCTATTCTTGTTCCATTCCACAAAAAGTTGGGCAACCAAATCAAGGCTGAGGAGGTATTTTGCCTTCTGTGATTGCTTCTCTTAGTCAGATCTTGAAGATACTGATCTACAGAGCAGGTCATGCAGCAGGATTTCATATTGTGGATTTTTAGTTGGGTTTGATCATGAGTGAAGCTAAAATTCTAAAATACATTAGGTGGAATATCTCTTAACATAATCTTAGAAAAAAACAACAGTGTCACTGCAAAAGGTGCTGGTGAAACATTTTTGTGACATAAACTGATAATCTCTGCCAAGTGTGAAGAAAGTTAAATTAATGAAAACAGCTGACCAAGGACATGGAGAAACTGTCTTTGATGCAGTGGGAAAAGGGTTGCTTATTTAGGTTGCCAGAATTGTAGCTTAGATGATTTCTGTCATTTTCACTGCCATCTGTAAATGTAGAGAAATCAAAGAGGGAATTTTCTTGCCGTTTTCCACTACAGATAGGACTTGGTTAAAAACTGCCTTCATAAGACATGGACTTTATGTTTGTATTTTTTGGTGCTTGTGGATGTGCAGTTCAGAATTACAGAGGAAACCAGTTTTTGCTGGAAATGTTCTGACAGCTACGTAAGGGAATGACAGAAATAAGTATTAAGATTTATTTGAGAACCTTGTCCTTCCATATTACTGCAGATTGGTTTTAATCACTTGTTTATTACTTGTAAGATCACCTATTGGCACAAAAAAATGTGTTCTCCACAGTTTTCTTAATTGCATACCATTACTTGATTTGTTCTTTAAAATAACATTGCACTCACTAACAGGTGCTCGTTCTAATGTTGATGAGTTTGATATTTGTCATCCTCATATCCTAACTTTTTTTTAATCATGATTTTCACTATAAATATTTTGCTTTCTTGAATCTTAAAGGTCAGGCTTTGAAAATATCTCTGAATTATTTTTACTATAAAAGGTGTGGAAGCAGGCTGGGATTGTCGTCTTTCCATTAGTGCTGCCACACTGAATATCTGTATAAAGCTCCCTCTTTTCCTGTGTGTTTACTCCCTCTTTTTTACTCATGTATATTTGTTCATCTTTCAGTCGCCAAGAGAGTTTAAATGCAAAAATATTTAAGAAATTATAATTTCTCCTTTGTGTTGCACTATTCAATCTTAAACCTTTTATTCTTCCACAGGCGTGTCTACATCAGCAATTAAAGTTGCCTCCACCAGACTACCTTCCCCAAAAGGTTTGGTTGGGAATCCAACTCAGATCTTAGCACAGTTTCCCAAACAGCATCAGCAGTCCCCCAAGCAGCAGCTGCACCAAATACAACAGGCCCAACAACAACAGCAGCAGCAGCAGCAGCAACAACAACAGCAACAACAGCAGCAGCAGCAGCAACAACAGCTGGTGCAGTCTTCTGTAGCTCAACAGCAGCAGCAGCCACAACAGTCTCAGTTGCCACCTGGCATCAAGCCCACCATTCAGATCAAACAGGAATCAGGTAGTTGGAGTTAATCTTGGGTCATGTTGCTGGTTTTGAGGTCTAACCACACCTCAAGAAAGTAGGGCAGAATTCTGTCCCAAAATGTGCATGGGGAGCTATCATTAAGGCATAATTAAACTTGAGTACAGAATTTGGCATTAAACCTGGATCATCATAGATGGTGAAAGAAATCTTAATGTTTCCAGCTAAAAATAATTGTAGAATTTGGTTCTGTCGTTCTTCTTGTTTGGTTCAGGTGTACAGACCAGGCTTTAGGAATAAATGTCTTAACTTTAGAGATTGAAAGATGTGCAAATATCTTCAAAAGTAATGGGATGTGATTAGCAACCTGGAAGACACCAGTTTTCTGAAGATCCAAGAGCTGTTCCACTGTATCAACTGGAAAAACAAGTTAATCCATGTTTTAATTCTTTTCTTGGGACCAGAAATCAAAACTTACTTTTGAGGTAGTTGTCAAAACAAATACAATTAGATCTGAGACTGGAAGTTGGACTGCATTCTTTTTGTAGCATTTATTCATTCAGTTGACTGTGGGCAAGTCATGTAATCTTTCTATGTTGGCTTTGTTCTGCTGTAGAACACAGGTTTTATCTCCATAAGATGTAGCTAGAGGTACTGTTTGCAAAGTTACCTAATTCTAAAGGAAGAAGTGCTGTAAAAGTGCAAAGTATTTTTATGTCCGTATTTTATATGAATAGTGTCACTAAAATTAATATTTTATAGTCATAGTGTTTAGATCAAAGAATTTAAATAGACCATATAATGAAAAAATAAAAAGCCCCACTCCTGTCCTTTGGTAAACTTCCTTTTGGATTATAGGACCATTGCCTAAAAAAATGTCCACTAATGAAGACAGATTAAGAGGCTTCCATCCTCCAGTCACTGAACAATAATTGATCACAAAGAGCTTCACTTCTTGCCTTCTACCATGAGTTTAGTCCCAGTGTTCTTTTTAATGTTTCTTTGGAAATACCATCTGATACCTGTTCTTTCTGGAAGATGTGAATCGATTTTCGTAGAGACTTTGCTTTTTATCCAGTTTTGTGTTTGGATGATGCAAAGGCTTAAAATAATGAAGTCAGGAAAAATAAATTGAAGTTTGGAGCTTACTTGCTCCATACGGCTTTTGTAGTCAATGTAGAAAGAAGAAAACATCTCCTGAAGATGTTTCACATCCCGAGTGGACAAAATTGTTCACCTAGAAGTATTTGTGTACAAATACAAGTGCCTATGTTTAGATGGGATTAATTCAGGCTGTGTGTTTCATGACATTTGACTCACACAATGCAATATATTTACCTCCTGATGGAACTGAACCTAAGATGCAAGTCCTGGATATCCTTTTGAACAGATAACATCAATCTCCTGGTTTGCAGCTGAGAAGTGAATCTCGCAGAGGTCCCATTCCACCACATGACAGGCAAGAGAGGGAACAGAATCCTTGCTGTACCAAGGTGTCCTCATTCTTTGTTCTTGCTGCTTCTACTCAGAGCTTGCTTCAGCCTAATTCCTTTGTGGCTTCAAGATAACCAATAAATCAAGAGGAGAGAGAGCAGTTCACTTAAAGTAACCTTCCCTAGCCAGTGTCACAGTTCCTTCCTTCCACCCACTCATACCCTTTATGCAGAAAGCTTTTTTATAATTTATTCAAAGGGACAAAATTCAATCAGGCTAACTCAGATCCACTGAAATGTACAGACTAAATTGATGAAGAACTATTTAACTTTTAGGTGGTTCATTGTATACAAACCAATTCACTACTGGTTGGAACCTGTTGGTTCCTGGAAAACATCCAATTTTTTTGAATCATGGACCAGAAAAGGTTAAAAATCACTACAACAAATCAATGACGGAATGGAATCCCATGTCTCAATGGGAATAACTAGGAATTGAAACAGGCACATGAAAGGCAAAGATGATGACTGTCCTGTTACTGGCAAAAGAAAACAAAACAAAAAATTAAGAAAAAAACCCAACAAAACAACCCAAGCAAAAAAAATTAATTATTTTCAGGAACAAGAATATGTGGGCTCAGAATAGAAGCCTTGTGAGGCTACTTGCCCACTAGGGCTTGGTCTGAGAAAGCATTTCAGAAAGTAACTTTTCGTGCCTGTATTTTAACAGTGACCTTTCTCCTTTCCTAGGTGTTAAAATAATCACTCAACAGGTGCAGCCCAGTAAAATCCTTCCCAAACCAGTTACAGCGACCTTGCCCAGCAGTAGCAATTCACCTATAATGGTGGTTAGCAGTAATGGGACTATCATGACAACTAAACTGGTCACTACTCCCACTGGTAAGTTATGGCTCTGAGAAGGGAAGGGAGGGTAAACCCAGACATACAGGTGATCAAACATGGTCAATTAGGGTAAAATAAAAAGCACTTCTCTCTTGTCAACAGTGAGCACAACAGCACATTCACAGTCCTGTTGCTATTTATTCTAGGTTAGGGTTTTTGCACTGTGTTCATTTATTCCTCTTACACTTGTTTTAATTAATCCACAAAAATACGATCATTCCTTCTCCACTGGGTTTATTTGAAAGGAAGTTTTCTTGCAACTTACACTGATACTTTGCACTTCTGTAGCACCTTATATCACATGATTGATGTTAATTTAACTTTTTAGGTACCTCAGGCAGATAGGTCAGCATCATTCCTATTTTACTTGTATGGAATTTAAATGACCAGTGACTTGCTCGTAGTCCTGCAGTGAAGTTATAAAAAGGCCAGTAAATTGAATTCTAAACTCCCAGTGTTTTTCTGGGGATCTGATTGTATTTGTGCTTTCTTATTGATCAAAGATCAGAAATCATGCAGAGTGTTCAGGTTGTAAACTTGTATGAGGAAAACTTGAAGGGCAGCTTTGTCCTAGTTTTCAGAAAACTGAACTTTTAGCGTGGGTTGGGAATATCAGCATAAACTAATGATTAATATTCTTTTTTTAAACGTTTGAAGTACTTCACAAAACAATTAAGTACATTTAAAAAAAAATCTAGCAGTTTTACAGTTCTTTTAATTGGTAAAACCTGTATTATGCTCTCTTGGATTTGAACACACGGCTTCCTGGTTGTAGCAAACTGTTTTGCTCTGTGATCTCCAGTGATTAAGGTCTGTAGTGCCCTATCTGCAGCACTGCAAGCAGAATGGAACCACAGTCTTGGTGTAGCTGTCGACTCATTATTTTGAGCAAGCTTCTTTTGTGGACTCAATTCTGGTTCCATTCTGAGAAGGAGTAGGTAGGAAATAGCAGCGTTTATACCATGTCAGGAGGTTTCTTTTCTATTGCTGAACCTATAAAATTGCATTGTCATGGTAAATTATATTTTCTTTTAGAGTGATGTTTGGATCAGCCATTGGTAGTGTTCTTTAGAAACAATTTCTGGGCATCTAAGGGAGCAAGTGGCAAACATACAGGAAGAGCCTAAATGCCTATTGAAAATTAAAATCTTAGGCACAAGGATGTGAATTAAAACGTGGCAGTCATGGAACTTTTGGTAAAATACTTCAGAAAACTCTTACATTAAATTGAAGTTAATATATAGTCGACTTTTTTTCTGCAGGTTTAAAAAGTGCTAGGAGAATTGTAAAGGGTGGTAATACATGCAATTGTGGGGTCTCTGAGTAAAACATACTGCTTTTCTTCTAGACTGACTAATTTTTCCACAAATACTACTAGGGCATCACGTTCTAACAGCAGACTTTCTTGTTTTCTCTTTAAAACAGGAACTCAAGCAACGTATACACGACCAACAGTTAGCCCCTCTATAGGGGCTCGGATGGCTGGAACTCCAGGGGCTGCTACTTATGTGAAAACTACAAGTGGTAGCATCATTACCGTGGTGCCAAAATCACTGGCTACGCTGGGAGGGAAGATTATCAGCAGTAATATTGTTTCTGGTAGGCACATGAGAACTTGGATATTAAGACTTACTTCAAAAGTGACTTTAGACTTGCTCTAATTGTTTAGGGTTTTTCTGTGGGTTACATGCTCAAATAATTATTAGGATCTTTATTGGAGAAAAAGTTAATTAAAAAAAAAATAACTGATGGAGAAGAAAATAATGGGTAGAAGTTATGGAAGTGTTCTTAAGGATTGCAATAGTTTGGCTTAAGAAGGAAACGTTTAATGTGAGGAGGAAAAGAGAAATGTGGGGGAGGAGAACTACTGTATTGTCTTCTGTTAGAGGACAGAAAGATCAGAAAACTGTGTCAGCCCCAATTTAAAGAATTTTATAATCTGGATGCTGCCCTTTTCCATTCGATTAATATTCTAAGAACTGAGTGAACATGAACTGTGTATGTTAAATTCAGCTGTGCAGTCTCCACCTTACCTTGTTCTTCTTTTATCAGTGTTAGCCTGTCCTTCCCTTACTGCATGTTCTAACTTCAGTTTTTCCTCCCAGCCTCATGTAGGTTCTGCTGCTTATTTGTGTTAGTCTGCCTTCCAGCCCTGATGGCCAGTACAGCCTCTAAACATAGGGTCTCTTAGGACCAGGACCAAGCACACTCAAACCAGCCACAATTTCTTAGTGTCTGTTTTGGACTTTAACAGTGCTAATGCAGAGAAGGTCTGCTGCAGTTCCTAGCTGGGTGCACATGTACAGCAAGATCTGCTGGGTCTGTTCATCCTGTCTTTAAATTACTTCCCAGTCCTGTTGTTGGTGCCTTAACAAAGACCTTGGATGGCATCAGTCACCTCCTGTCACTGGAAGGTGCTGCACAAGCTATCCAGTGAACCCACTCTGGATGTAGTCTAGTAGAGGTACCTCAGCTTTTTATTAGGTCCTGATTTCTACAAAATTATATTTGGGGCTGATCCAGCAGGTTCTTTGGGAACAAGTAACATCTTTTAGCTTGTTGAGGATATGATGAGTTCTTAAGAAGATTTCTAGATCTGCTAGTGAGTTTATACAAGTATTATTCTCCTGAGCACCAGCCAATGCGAGGAAGCCCTTGGCTGGTCTTGATAAGGATAATAACAACTGTACTGAAACAACACAAGTTTAGAAAGGATGCCTGCTTATTTTTGTGGTGGTTTTTTTTTTTGGGGGGGGGTGAGGTTTTTTGTTGATTTTTATTTATTTATTGGGGTTTTTTTGCTAAGGGAGCAGTCTTTAGATGCCTCTGAAGTCACTAGAATTAAATAAATGATTATCTTGTCTCAACATGGCTTTTCTTTCCCAGAATTAGTAGAATTTTTACTCTGAATTACGTAGTGAAGTATCTGCAGGCATGAGTAATGGGTAGGAGGTGGTGAGGGGGAACCTAAGGCTTGCAGCTCTGCTGTGACTGAGTGGTACTTGCTTCAAGGAGAGAGTGGAAGGTGTGATAAAAAGCTGTCTGAGTAGATATTGAAATAGTAGTCTGATAACACTGATTTGCATATCATTGTGTGTAGTCTTGTAGATTGTGAAGGGCTGACCAGAATTGCCTGTCACTGTGGGTAAATAAAAATGTGATAGAGGGAATGGAATTAATTAAATACTGGGAGAGGAGCAGAAATAGCCAACGCAGCTCTTCAAAAAAAAACCAAACAACAAAACCCCCAAAAAATCAAACCCACAGTTCTAAACTCAACTTTCAAGAACTGATTTTAAAACAATAGCATATTTTTCTTTTTTCCTCCTTTCAACCAACTTGTCGTCACTTGTCTTACAACAGTTCAATGCCAGAAAGAGCTGGTATTTCTTTTGACCAGAGATACATTCTTGGTATGTAGATTTTTCTACAGGGGTTCTCTGTAGAAGAATATTTGTCTGTGCAAATAGGACCTTGAGTTGAATATTAGTGGTGTCCTTATTCCCCTCTAATTCTAGCCTTTGAGAAGTTAGACATGTTAGCCTGAGAAAGCTGTGTTAGTCTGCTCTGTAGTTGGTGAGAAGGGGCTGACTGTCCTTATATAGAATAAATTACTCTGTCCTGGGTGTGCCTATTTCTACTGTAGGTGAAAGATTTGTAGAGTGGGCATCTAATCTATATATTGAGTTGGGTGACATAAATTCCCATTCCAGATGCTGCCCTTTTCTGTTGTGTTGTCAGGTATAAATACAATTATTCCTATATAGCTCCCCAACGTCTACCATGAGAGGAAATGTACATGTGATAAACTGCACATTGCTTCTTTTCCCACAAAAATTCAGGAACTACAACCAAAATCACTACAATTCCAATGACATCCAAACCCAACGTGATTGTTGTGCAAAAGACTACTGGGAAAGGAACTACAATTCAAGGGCTTCCAGGGAAAAATGTTGTGACAACGCTGTTGAATGCTGGGGTAAGTGAGAGTTTCAAGTCTCAAATCAATAGCCAAGTGACAGGCTGTGTGGTGGCTGCTGCATTCATTCTGCTCAAGTCCCTATTAAAAGCAAACTGTGCATGAGCTCCTTAACAGATATGGCATGCCTGAATGTCAGGGGTGTTTGAAAAGCAAGTATGTTTTTTGCAGGGTATGAAGGATACTTAAAACAAGCTGAGAATGCTCTCAGAGTAAAATAAAAACTTTTGAGCTTGCCCTTTTTAGACAGTTCATGGGTTTGTGATCCTGAAGGTATTAGGGAGAAGAAAATGACTGGAATCTTTGTGCTGTAGTGAGAACCACAGTCCTGTGTTACAAACTCACGTCTCCAACTGTTCATCTTTGGGATGTAAAGGGCAGAAGTGAACTGTCCCTTCACAGGAAGGGTACCACCTTTTAATTTATGTGGTGTAGAACTGTAACATCTTGCACTTGAGATTGTGTAGTGTTCAGTTACTTTTTGGATAACCTGATGTGTACTAAGAACAAAATCAAGCTTCCAACTTCAACTGGGTTTACCTGTAAGTGCTGGTAAATAAAATTTATAAATGTGCTGTATGTTCCTAGGTAGAACTGTGAGATTTAATACATTAATCATACAATCTTTAGGAAGTCTATTTGAGTAGCAGAGCTGAGTAGGGAGGTTTTTTTTAAACCTTTTAATAATTTTTTTTTAAGATGATGAACTTTCCTAGTTCGCAGAACGTAAAGCTGTGTTTTCACAAGTGGAATCTCGTGATGCTACACAGTTACCACCATAATGTGATGGTATTTCTGAAACAAGTATGGTTCGTGGGATTTGATAGGAATACTGGGAGAACTGGTGACTAATATTGTACTGCATTGCGTTTGTTACTGTGCAGAGCTAAAAGAAAACCATGCTTAATATCTTTGCTCTTAAGCTATCAGGAGTCTAGTCATATGTCAGCACTACTCCAAGGTCAAATGTTTCCCGTGAAACAGCTGTGATTTTGCATTTTTTTAATAAGTGAACTTTTAGCTTAACAAAAGTCTGTACATAACTAATGTCGTGATCCTGAGGATAATACAAAGATCGATATTTAAATAAATTCTTTTTAGAATCTCAATTCAGGTTGTGTAGATGTCTTGCCAAAGCTGATGTTAACAGAAGTAAGAGGTTTTAAAAAAACCTTTGTGAAGGATTTGAGGGAAATTCCAACTTACGTGAGTTCTTTGAAGCAACTTGAAAAAAACTTGCCAGTGTCTTTCAGTTACTCTCTTTTGTTCACCCCTTCAGAGCAGCTCAAAAGGTAAAGAAATGGAAAAGGGGATTTTGGTAGCTTTTCCATTCAAAGCCATAGGGTTTTTTGTTCCTGGTCTTTGAATGTTTTTTGTATCAAACAAGTATAGGTGCAGCAGCAGCAGGTTGATTTCATGGTACACACACTCACCTATAACTGTATTTTTTTTTTTTTAGAGAAGTGGGTCTCTCTGAAGAATTTCACTAAGTTAACCTGTAAATTTTGACTTCTCTGCAGGGGGAGAAAACTATTCAGGCAGTGCCAGCAGGAGCAAAACCTGCTATCATCACTGCCACAAGACCCATCACAAAAATGATTGTTACACAGCCAAAAGGAATAGGGTCCACGGTCCAGCCAGCCACCAAAATCATCCCAACTAAAATTGTTTATGGTCAGCAAGGGAAAACGCAGGTACAGTGAGGAGCCGTTTCTGTCTTGAAACATACCCCTAAATTTTAATGGGAAGTAAATAATTTTTTACTGTGTTGCCACATTTGTTGCAGGTTTAATATATGTCTATGGGGAATGAGGCTTAGGGGTGTAATGAGGTGGCCTTGATTCTGATTTCTTGAGCACAGTGTTTGCATGTTGGCTGTTTCTGGAGGCCTAGAGCAAGCCAGAAGGATTTATTAAACCTTTTGCATAGCTGAAACTGTCTGGTCATGGCTCTAGGTGCCTGTTTAAGTCTTACAGCTGATGGCTAGATGGTGAGAATAATGACACAGAGTCTGGACGTGAGTCATCCTATCAAATCTGAGAGGTTTATTGAAGTTGTTTTCTGGTTAATGTATGTTCAGGTTGTCCCTACAACCTTGTGTAGTTGGTGGGGCTGTATACAGAGAATCTGGCTTATTTCTGGACGCACTCAGTTTCAGCTTGTTCTCTGGTTGCACTTAGTATTTAATAGAACCAAACTTTTATCAGGTATAATATTTTGCATGTCTTGATTGTTCAAGACTCTATTTATCGTGGGCTGCAGAAGAGAGGTGCTTGTCCTTACTAGTGCAGTGCATGTTCCAGCTCACTTGCCTAGCTTTCTCTTGTCACACCATAGTTGTATCCAGCCCTGAATCACTGTTTAGTGGTTTAGTGTATTAAGTACTCCAAACTACTGAGAACTACATTCTTGTGAATTGCCATTTACTTCAGCTTTGTTGTTTTAATAATCAGAGCTGCTGAATTTACAGTTGGACTTACTAAATTATTAATATTATGTAGATCTTGTACATTGATCTATTTGAGTGGCATCCTGTACTCTGATTGCTCAGATCTTTTTTTCCTGAGTGCTCTTACGATGCCTATCTCTTATGATGTCTTTCTAATTAGGTTCTCATAAAACCAAAGCCAGTGACATTTCAAGCAACAGTTGTGAGTGAACAAACCAGGCAGTTGGTGACTGAGACGCTACAGCAGGCATCGAGGGTAGCAGAGACAGGAAACTCCTCTCTCCCAGAAGTGAAAGAAGAACCACAAACCTACACCGACAGCAGCTCTTCTTCTACAGAGTCCTCCCAGAGCTCCCAAGGTGTGTATTAGTGTTGTATAAAATATGGCTGGACTGTTTCCCAAGCATGCTGGCTGGTTTCTCATGACTCACTGTGTCTCCTTTTAGCACGGGTTTTCACCCAATCTGCTGACAAGCAGTGAGTGTCATTGTTCACTTCCCTTACATCTTTATTTATCCTTTATGTAATATTTACTGTATGCTTCCACTTCCTATGTGAAAAGAGGAGATAATGGTTTCTTGCTGGGCTCTTGACTGGCTGTTGTAACGCTTGTGGCCTGCAGCCTGTTCCTTCTTTCTGGGGAATCTGCCAGAGGTGGGCAGAGTAGCAGATATTTTTTTTGGCAGCCTGTGCTCTGCCACCCTCCTTCGCGAGTGTATTGAAGCTGTTGTGTGACCAACATAAATTTTGGTCCTTTTAAAGGCACATATATATACATCAGGACATCTGTCAGACATGCAGCCCTGATGGGTGAGTGTCAGGATGATGGAGCCAAGCTTTTGTCAGTAATGACTAATGATAGGACAAGGGGCAATGGTTTTAAACTGGAGCATAGGAGGTTCCATGTAAATATCAGGAAAAACTTTTTCACTGTGAGAGTGACAGAGCACTGGACCAGGCTGCCCAGAGAGGTTGTGGAGTCTCCTTCACTGGAGACATTCAAACCCCGCCTGGATGCGTTCCTGTGTGATGGACTCTAGGTGACCCTGCTCTGGCAGGGGGGGTGGACTAGATGATCTTTCGAGGTCCCTTCCACCCCCTTAGATTCTGTGATTCTGTGATGGGGATGCTGCCATGGCTTCAAGCCATGATATGGATGCAGCTGCTTGTATGTGATAGACAAGGATAGATTAATTTAATTACAGAATCACAGAACACACAACCTTTGGTCAGAAGTGACCATAGGGTGTATCACTGCATTAAATAAGTCTCTCAGGGATACACATGTACTTATGTTCATTTCAGTCACCTTTTCTATATAATTCTGTGACTGCTGGTCTGTACTATCATTTTAAGTAATTTTTTAAAAGTTTTGAACTGCTAAAACCTTCTGAAAAAGAGTTCGATACGAAGCAAATTCAGCATACAAAGAACCTGCTGAACTTTGGTTGTTCAAACCAAAGCTTTTACAAACAACTAAGATAAATGATCTTTTTTGTTGGAAACTGTTTATAACATCAACAGTGTTTTACTTGAAGGGTTGCTTGTAATAAAAACTGAAGTGTTGCAGAATCACAGCATCAGAATCACAGAGTCACCTGAGTTGGAAGGGACCTCAAAGGTCATCTAGTCCAACTTCCCTGCCATGGGCAGGGACATCCCCCACTAGACCAGGTTGCTCAGGGCTCTGTCTAACCTGACCTTGAACATCTCCAGGGACGGGGAATCCACCACTTCTCTGGACAACATGTTCCAGTGTTTTACCACCCTCATGGTGAAAAACTTCTTCCTTATATCCAACCTAAATCTCCCCTCCTTCAGTTTATCCCTCATCCCATCACAACAGACTCTGCTAAAAGCCTGTCCCCATTTTTCTTACCAGGCCTCCTTTAGGTATTGAAAGGCAGCAATGAGGTCTCCTCGGAGCCTTCTCTTCTCCGGGCTGAACAGCCCCAACTCTCTCAGCTTTTCCTCATAGGACAGGTGTTCCAGACCTCTGATCATTTTTGTGGCAGTATGCATCCTTGGCAGTGCTCAAAACGCTAATGGATGATGAGTAACCTGGTCTGATGGTGAACTATATCCCTGCTTGAAAGCAAGAAACTGAAAGCAAGAGACCTCCAACCCAAAATGTTTTTATGCTGACTTGGTGTGACTTTGTTCTTTTGCAGATTCTCAGCCTGTAGTCCATGTGATTGCTTCAAGAAGTCAAGATTGGTCAGAACATGAAATTGCTGTGGACACAAGCCCTACGATAATTTACCAGGATGTATCCAGTGAATCTCAATCAGCTACTTCCACAATAAAAGCTTTGCTGGAACTTCAGCAGACAACAGGTGTGAAAACCCACATGGTTGTTTAGGATAACTTAAAAGCTTATTACTTTCTTAAACAGCAGTTTGTAATAAGTTTTATCATTGAAAAGCACCTATCTTGAATCACTTTGATTTCTTTCTTCTTATCCTGTAACAGTGTGTTTGAACCTACTATGTAATGTTCACTATCCATTTAATTAAACTTTTGCATTTATATTGGAAGTTTATTTTATTATGGAGGTTTATAATGCTAGGGGTTTATTTTATGTTTTTCTTTTCTTCTAAAGCAGTGAAGGAGAAGTTAGAATCAAAGCCAAGGCAGCCTACCATTGACTTGAGCCAAATGGCTGTCCCTATCCAGATGACCCAAGAAAAGAGGCATTCTCCAGAAAGTCCTTCAATTGCTGTAGTGGAGTCGGAATTAGTTGCTGAATATATCACAACTGGTAAGTGACTAACGTAGCATGGTGGTGGGTTTGCAGTTGGTCTGGGGACTTTATGTTGGAGTTTTCTTACAAAACTAGAGGAAATGAGTCTTTTCTTCCATTCTTCAGACACTGTGCGGAGGACAGAGATTTCATCTGCTTTTCTGGGGCATAGTGGAGAACGTTTCCAACTGAAACAAAGGGTTGTTGCTTCAACACATCCTAGTTGAGCAGATTTTCTGTTCCCTGATCTGATGGAGAGGGCAAGCTGTCCCACTTGTCTTTAATGAAAATGTCTAATAAGGAAAAACTAGAAAATTAATTTACAGAAACAGTATAATGGTTTTTTTTTCACATATTGAGAGGAGTCAGAATTTAGTTTAACCCATATTTGCTTACCAGGAGTAAGTGGGTTTTTAAGCCGGGGGAGCATTTAGCTTCCTAATGTAATTGTCCAGTTTCTTCATTTGCTAGAAGGCTTTGAACTGATAAATTTGCACTTTTTAAACAAATCATTCACATGAAAATTATGGTTGGGATTCAGCAGCTTTTTAAACTCTTGACTCCACCTATTTGCTTGTCCATTTTGTGTAAGTCCTTGGCTCCCTTGTCTCTGATGCTGCCTACTACCCCAGAACACTCAGTGTAAGACACTTCCCATATGTGTGTGTGTATATATATATGTATGTATAGATATATATGTATATGAGAGGATCAAATCGCCTGTTTTCCATTTTCATTTCTTATGTCCACATTATTGATCTCCCTACTTTATTTAGAAAATAAAAGCGAAAGTGTGTTGAAAATCCATATTGGAAAAGAGGAAAAAAAACCTGATTATATTAAATTGTATAAGTACATATCAATGTTTTTAGTGTTAAATTTCTAGTATTTTTCATTTGCCCTTTCTGTATCTCCTCCCCTCACTTCCATCCCTTGTATGGTCTAAATTTAAGTTGTATGAAATCAGAGCTGGGGGGAGGATGTTACTGTTATTCTTTCAAATAACACTTACTGTATCTGGCTTCAATTTTGAATGCTTGAGTCATGCTCCCTTGGATCTCTTTTAAAGCAAGCTCAAAAGTACGATAGTGTTGAAGTGATCTCCAATTAACAGCTATCTTCACTGCCACAGATACTGTGCGTTGAGCTTCTGTTCAAGGTTCCAGTTTTTGCTGGGGCTTCCTGTAAAAGTTACACAGAATCACAGAATGTTGGGATTGGAAAGGACCTCAAAAGATCATGTATTCCA
>VZRW01007823.1:199886-229166 GCA_013398125.1 Aegotheles bennettii | reverse complement strand
AGACTCCACACTTGCCCTTATTGTATTTCATTAAGTTTCTCCCCACCCAACTCTCCAGCCTGTCCAGGCCTCACTGAATGGCAGCACAACCCTCTGGTGTGTCAGCCACCCCTCCCAGCTTTGTGCCACCAGCAAACTTGCTGAGGTTACATTCTGTTCCCTCATCCAGGTCATCCAGGTTGATGTAAAATAGGGCCCTTTGCAGGGAGGATGGGAAATCACAGTTGGTGTCTTTGTAGATTTAAGTCCCTTTCTGCACTTTAGAAGCCATACAAAGTAGCAGAGTTGAAAATTTCCTTGAGCTATGATTGCTGTTTGAAATACTGGGATTTTTATAAACCATGAGTTGATACACAGGGATCTACCAGAGAAATACAAGCTGCTGTGGGTGGGCTTAGCAGCAGCTTCTGCTACAGCACGAAACTGATTATTTTGCTCATAGGTTTCTGTCCCTTCCCCCAGTTTCTGTGAACACTGCCAGGGAGTGCAGGTAATTGAGTTACTGTTTTTTGCTTTTCAGGATTCATCAGTAATCCACATAGCTTTATTTTCTGCTAAAAAATCAGTAGTAATACAGTAAGTAGTCTATAATCTGTTGGGACATCTGCAGGTGCCTAGACCAAGGGATTAGGTACACTTTAATCTACAGGGGAGCTGGGATTCAGCATGTGCTTCCTCGTGAGATGAAGGGAATGGTTCGTCCATCTTAGTGTCACCATTTTTTGTCTGTCTGCAGACTCAGGAAGACAACACTGTATTGGTTCACATTCGGAAGAATATCTCCACAACCATATAGGTTAGAACTTTATTTTTCAATGGAGTTTTCAATTGTGCAGGGACTGTTGGGGGGTATCCACGATGGATCTGGCACAGCATGCAGGCCAGTATTGGTGTAATCCAACTCCTTCCTTGTAAAATTATCATATTAATTCAAAACATGACCTTTCTTTTAACTTCCAGGAAGGTCACCAGAAACTCTTTAAGTTATGTTACAACTGAATTTAAACTTTGTTTGTTCTCCTTCAGTTATTAACTATTTTATAATTAAAAAGTTATAGCAAATATTTGCATATTAGTCTGGACAGGCAGAAAGTAATTTGGATTCGTGTCTTATCAGTGACTGCAATATAGAATGGTTTGAGGATTTTTTTTATCAGAATATCATTTCTCTGTCAATCCACTATTTAATTACAGAGCCATAGCTCCATAACTCATGCTGGATCTGTTCTAAAAAGTGACATAGACCTGTGACAAGGTGTCTGTTTTTTGGTCTGTGATTTCTGATGAACCTCACTTGCTCTTATAGTACCCAACCATTTTCTAATTGCTGATCTTCCAAATTTAGCCTGTGCTCTGGAGAGTATTTCTTGCAGTTAATCAGTGGTAGAAATTAAGTGAGCAAGGCTTGCTGTTCTTAATTGCAGTCAATTGGGCAGATGCTTTTAACAGTGTAAAAACCACAGAGTAACTTGTGCTCTGCAGTGTTACTCTGGTGCTGTATCAATAACCCAGCTGCAGAACAAGTATAAATTCTGCTGGCAAAGTTGGTGTGTTGGGAGAGAGGCCAGAGGTTTGGACCAAGTGTGATCACTTAGGAAAAAGGGTCAAAAGCAAAACTCCTGAGTTGCTGCTTTAAGAAGCTTCTCAGAGTAGATCTACACTCTAAGGTTGAAGCTAGCATACAGTAAAAGATGTTTTTTGTACCCAGATCTTTATTTAACTCATACGTGCTTTCAGTAAAAGCTTAAATGTGAAGCAGGTAGTTGAAGTCACTGCAGTTAGTTCTGGAGAAGTGCCACTGACCTCTTTACTTGCAGTCAGCCATCGGTCCCAGCCCCACCAGCAGTCATCTCAGCCCCAGAGGACTCTGCTGCAGCACGTGGCTCAGTCGCAGACAGCAACGCAAACTTCTGTGGTGGTGAAATCTATCCCTGCATCCTCCACGGGCGCAATTACCCATATCATGCAGCAGGTTGTACCCTTTCTTTTCCCGTGGGTATAAACAGCAGTAGGTTCTATGAATGATGTAGGAGTAGGGATTGTTCTGAATGAATTATGTCGTGTTGCTGCCACTGAAATTGCTAAGTGTAAGGGCAAATTAATAACTTGATTTTAATATTGCCTGTTTTGATGGTGAGGGTGGTGGGATAAAAGGGGAGCAGTTAGTGAGATTGCTTGAGACTGTTAAGTCAGAGGTATTAACAGCTGCTGTGGGAAAGATAGTGCTTCCTAAGTGAGTTCTTCCTGCCTGCATGTCATCTCTTCAACAGCAGCAACCCAATTTTTCTGTATATTGTATTGCGAGGGCCTAGGCTGTTTAGATTATATTGATGCAGGGAAAGAGGAATGAAGCAGAATCTGGTCAGTACACAGAGCACATGCTGTCTTAATTTTGTTTAAGGGCTTTAGTCTGTGAATAGGCCAACTTCTCTGAATAAAAACATAAGATCATGTTTAGACCAGTACACTGAGGATCCCAAACACTTCAAACAAACAGTGTAGCTTGTGGTAGGATCTTATTGAATCCACTTGAACACCTTTGTTCAAGACCTGCTCAACTCTGCAGTGCTTTAACTTCAGCAGTGGACCAGGACATTACTGTTTTAGGGCTATAAACACACTTCAGAGAGTTTATTTTCATGGGTGTTTGAGTAGGCTGCTTCATCTTGCTAAAGCCATTTATTGATTGTATATCATAGCATACAAAGCATAGTGAAGTAGATATATTGCTCCCTCAAATCCCTCAAAAAATCAGACGTTTGTGCAATGCCCAAGAAAAATATCAACAAAATTTTAAGGAAGGAAAAGAGAGAATCTCTGCTGTGGGGCAGACTGTAGGTATATGGGGAGCTGCAGAAGAAATGATGGAGAAGATGAGTAGGCTCTCATGAGACAGAATAAGAATTTATTGTGCAGAGAGACTGGCTTTAATGGGGAGCTGCTGGTTCAACCACTTGCTTAATCTCTGCTGCTTCATATCCAACTGCCATGCAACCTTAGGGGCTTTGGACCTGGTTCTGACACACATGAGGGCTACACAACCTCCACTGAGGATCAGTTATGCAGTTGATGTTTTCACATAGAGATGCACCACATTTTAACATGATAAAAATAGCTATTGATTGCTTACAAATTGTGTAATCTCTAAAGATACCTCTTTATACATGAATGGGGAGTCTGTAATGGTAAAATAAGTTAAAAGTAATCCAGTTGAAACATAAAAAATTATTTTTAGATTGTGTAGTCTTATATTTCTCTTTACTAACTTGCTCTAACTTCTTCTTATTAAGGCCTTAAGCAGTCACACTGCATTTACCAAACACAGTGAACAACTTGGAACTGAGGAGGGAGAAGTGGAAGAGATGGACACCTTAGATCCTCAGACTGGCCTGTTTTACAGATCTGCCCTGACACAATCGCAGGCACAAAAACAGCAAAAACTGAGTCAGCCGCAGCTGGAACAGACTCAACTGCAAGTGAAAACTCTGCAGTGTTTCCAGACTAAGCAGAAGCAGACAATCCACCTGCAGGCCGATCAAATCCAGCACAAACTCCCACAAATGCCCCAGCTTTCTATAAGGCATCAAAAGCTAACCCCCCTGCAGCAAGAGCAAGCACAGACCAAACCAGATGCACAGCAACCCCCCCACCACATGATGGCCAAAGAAAGGCAACTCCCTACCTTAGTGGCACAGCCACAGCAAACTGTAGTACAGGTGCTTGCAGTAAAAACCACGCAGCAGCTGCCCAAACTGCAACAGGCACCAACGGCACAAAAAATCTACGTGCAACCCCAACCCCCCCAGAGTCAAATGCAGCTACCTGCCTCTTCAGAGAAACAGCCAGCAAGCCAGGTAACGGAATATTGATAGCATGCAAAATACACGTCGCTGTTCAAGGAAAAAAAAAAAAAAAAAACAAAAGACCAACCCTGTCGCTGTAGCAGTGTTTTGTCCTGGCAAGAGAGAACTCCTCATTCCGCTGGTATTAATTGCCCCATCAGAAGGTTGACACTAGGAAAGAGAAGCACATGTTATAGGGGAAAAAAAAATAATCCGTAGAGCTCACAAACGTGTTTTGTTGGACAGTTTTTAAGAATTTCTGCCACCACTGGTGCATGGAATTTGTCCCTAATTATTTTCTTTTGATTTTTAGATATGACACGTTATTAATTTCCGTTCCCGTAGCACTTTTTATTTCTGTGGAAATAAAGATGAATACACTGCAGTCTCCTAAGGCTCTCCATTGTACGTCTTCCTTTGTAGTTTACATCTTCCTGAAGTTATGTGGCTTTCATGTACAGGAGTAATTTTATTTTCCTTGGGAGGGGAAAATGTAAAGACTGAGGACCATGGAGAAAAAAAAATACTAATTTTAATTAAGTCCAGAAAAGTACAGTGATTTTTTTTTTGTATCTTTGGCCCTTCAGGAATACATGTGAAAACAAGAGTTAACAAACATCACATGGGGATGTAAATCCCAAAGGAAAACGAGGCTGCTGTGTTATTATACTGCTACAATCCTTATCTAGCAGCCTAAAAAGCTGCTTTTCCCCAGGCTTCAATTAACTGTTACCATATAATTGCTAATTCCTTTGTTAAAACACTGAGTTTCAACTGTCTTCCTACTAGCAAGTATGTTGTTTGTGCCATACTGTCCTCGGAAATAATGATTAGATTTTTTTTTTCAATAAAACAAAAACCTAGCTGTAACATGCACAACCAAAATTTGATTTTCAGGTGCAGCATCCAATTATAACGCAAGGACCCACTGTTACAAAGATAACTTTTGAGGGGCCTCAGCCTCCTTCTGTTCCAAAGGTAGCAGGTGACAGTTCTGTGCCCAAACTGGCATTGCCAGTTACCAGCCTATTTCCCACGCAGGCACCCGCGAAGACAGCGGCAGTAGCAGCAGATATTTTGAGAGTGTCTATGGTGGAAGCTCAGATTGATACACACCTAGAACAGACAATAGTGGATCCCCCCAGCGAGGCCATGGCCACTAGTAAAGTCGCTAGTGAAGCAGAGGCGTCACCTTGTACCCAGGTGCCGAGGGTGACCGCAGTAGGGATGACGGCAACTTCCATCCCCCAGCAACTGACACGTGCAGAATCCAGTTCAAGTCCTGCTGTTGGTCCTACTTTAACAGAGAGGAATCTCGATGCACAAGGAATGCCTACAACAAAGCAGTTTATACACATTCAGAATATATCACAAAAGAAAGCTGAAGAGAGTTCATCAGAAATTGTTATCCAGGTAAGAGAAGACCAGAGCAAATAAGGCAAAGGTTGAGCAGAGCAAACTCGTGTCTAATGTGATAGCAACTGAACAATGTTCAAGTATTTTTGTTTTCCCCGGTTTTTGGTTTTTTTTTTCTACTCCTGTGCTTGTAATGGAATACTACTTCAAAGTGTGTAATTTTTAAACTGAGCTTGAGTTTCTCTAGCACTGTATCATTCACTGTGTCCTCGGTGTCTTCCTTTCTGTTAAGGAAACAAACCAACTCATCTGATTTTACAAAGTATTTTTATTTGAAATGCTTAAAAATGTGACCTTCAACACTTACTATGGAACTATGATACAGAATTTTTTATAGTATCTATTAATGTTACCTCTGAATATAAAATTGGCATGAAAAATGGAATGGTAGTTGGGGTCTACTTACTGGAAAAGTTCAGCAAATGAGGTCTGGATTCAGAAGAAAGGTGGTTAACTTCGCTTATAACCCATCTTGCCACTTGTGAGATAAAATGACTATTCATCTTCAGCCTAAATGGTTTTGAGTCATTGCCTGACTGATGGTTGGTATTCTCATTGATTCTGCTGTCTTGAATATGATGTTTTATGATGTAACACACGGTCAGAATGTCAACTGAGGAAGTATTTAAGTCATCCGAGGGCTCGCAGTGGTAAAATATGAACCTTTGTAGATAAGTTGGGCTGGTATGTGTTCACACAAATGACAGCGTGGATTGAACTGGCTTTGTTGTGTATTGGATTTGTGTCTCACTGAAAATGCTTCTGATGGGGGAAATAATTTGTGTACAGAGCTTTCATGCTACTTTGTAAAATCTTTATTGCAGCTACCTTCGCTTTTGTAGAAATCATCATTTTTATACTCATTTTAGTCCTCATAACCCTAAATAGGCAAAGGCAGAGGCAGATTTCTCTTTCACTTCAGATCTGTTTATTTTGAGAATTTGTATTGTTTATCATTGTGGCGTGCTATGAACTGCTTCAAAACTAAAATACTGCCCGGAATTTCAGTGGTACAAGCTGTAGATCTAAGTTTCTAGAACCTATGAAAGTATAAGCAGAAATAAATAGGCTTAGATCTGTCATTTGCTCAGCCTCTGTGCTGCTGCAGGGCTGGAGCTTGTGTTGTCCACAGAAATAAAGCTAGTCCTTATTTCTTAATGTCCTGTCTGAAAAAGATAAGAAGCTGAGGCTGAAGAAAGTATTGTCTCTGCTTTGCATTTGAGGAATGATGGATGGTGGGTATTGATGGTTTGGCTGTTACGCTGTCACAGGCTTTGAGTGAAGATCCAAGGTCAAAATCAGTGCCTTAAGAGCAAGATTATTCCAATTTTATCTTTCACAATCTGGTGAAAGGGTGCTTCGAAGCTTTAGCTAATGTAATGTAACGTGCAAGGGGTCTTAGCTAGGGAAAATTGCTCTTGGAAACAGAATATCCCTTTTCCATGAGTACCTGCACTTGATCAGATGCCTTTACCTGTGAAAACTCTGCATGTTAAAGCTTCAGTCTTTTCTTTCTTTCTTTCAGACTCTCCCTCACTATTCCATCCCTTGTCACTCCAGCTCCAATGTGGTAGTGGAACCCAGCGGGCTCCTGGAGCTCAACAACTTCACCAGTCAGCGCCTCGACGATGAGGAGACAGCGATGGAGCAAGATGTGGACAGTAGCACTGAGGATGGCACTGAGCCCAGCCCCTCTCGAAGTTCTGCTGAACAATCCTAAGGAATTGGGACACTGGAGTGCACTTTAAACTATCTTGGGATTTTGAGTATCCAAGATGCCCTTGTATTGTGATGTCTTAGAGCACTTTGCCTACTAGATTTGTTCATTGGACCCTTGAAGCATCAGTGTGTTTTAACAAGATGGTATTGCAAAAGCTGCATCTTAAAAATTGTTTCAAAAAAATATAAAAAAGAAAAAAAAAAGATGTAGTTACCAAGATTTAGTAAACCTGTGACAGTGGAATGTACTCCTGTTAAAAATCAAATCTGCAGCGAATTCTACAGCTCGTGCTATTGAAGCCCTTGCCCAGATACTGAAACCACTTTCAGTGAAAAGGGATTGTTACTTTGCCGTGTCTTTTTGTTAGCTGTTGAGCGAAGCAGCATCAAAAAAAGAGAATGTTTGATAAATATTTGTATTTTTAAATAGCATGTGAGAGAAAAAAGTCTCTGGCAGTGCTGGAAAAGCCCCAGGAATTTTGGAATCGGTTTGCTTTCTTGCACTTGTGCTCACTTAAAGATTTTTTTCATAAGCCGAAAAATATAGTTTATTTTTTTTAAATTCTTGTTGGTGAATGTTTGGAAATAAGCAAAATCACTAACTGGTAGCAAAGTGGATTTGCTAGTGGATTTTTGTTTTCATGCTTTACAAGTAGGATAACGGTGTATGAGGCGTTTCCTTGTGCCGTAAGCACCTGAAATGCTCATCTGCTCTAGTTAATCTTTGATTATTTATTTAAATATAAAATCTAAAGTGAGGCCAAGTTTAAAAAGTTCCTGTGAAACAGGCAGGTGTGTTAATTCTAATACAAACAGGGCGGGGGAGTGATGTATTTTGCTATAAATCAGTTTTTCAAAACTGGGGATAAAGCGGTTCAGCGTCTTTCCGAGTTGAACCCCTGGATTTAGAAGTGAGCTAAGGCTTTTAAAAACCTGTATTTTACTCTTACATGCTGTTTTTAAAAGTGACCGTTTTGGGAGTTTTGAAGCTTAATTCGGTATACAGTGGTAGCTTTCAGAAATCAGCCTTATGACTTGGCTTGTTGAAGCAATACATTGGGTTTTTGTGGTAATTACAAGCCGCAGAGAGAGGTTTGGGTTCAGATGGGATGGAGAAACGGTTTTAATACATTCTGCTAATGAAGTCAATACTTTTTTTTTTTCCAAATGTATATATAAACACGTTTTTAACTGTTTTGTATAGATTTCATTATAAATAACTAAGCATTTGAAGACTTTGACATATCATTTAATTGTATATACATCTATCAGCCTAACTGCCCACTTTTTGGTGCTGAAGTACTACTGTAAGTAGATTTCATCCAAAGTCTAATACAGCTTTTTGCGTCAGTCTTTTTTTTAAGCTGTGATTTTACTGTTGATATTGTAGTTTAAGATGAAATTCCAACTAGAGTAACTCAAGCTAAAAATACAAGAGCTAAAAAACCATTTATCTCACTTGTCCTGAGTATCCACCTGTGTAAGAACATGCAGTAACCCGTAGATGGTGCTGTTGTTTTTTCATCTAACCTCAAGTTATGTTATAAATTAAGTCCCTATGACTTTCATACACTTTTTTTTCCCCTCCTGTTTTCTTTTCCATCAGCATTAGTTCCAAAATAATATAGTGTATTATGGAGAAGTGTCCTGATAAATTCCATGTGCAGCTGCTAGAATAATGGGTTAGGAAACTATTTTTTCATTACCTTTATGTTGTAATAATCAGTGCTTTGATTTCTGCTGTACTTAGTGCTCAGGGTGGAAGAGAATAACATATATGAAATGAAACCATATTTCTTTTCTAGTGAAAAAAACCCCAAACCCTACCAGTATGGCATCCTGGGTGATTGTTAGAGAGCTTTTACTCTTCTTTCAGTGAAATAACTGACCAACATGAGTGACCAGGCTGTGACCTCCACATCCTGAACGTTCTGCATTGCTACAGAATGACAAAAAGAGATTTAATACAGATTTTCCTGCCAGTACAGTGAGTTGTGCTTTGCAGATGCCAGTGGTAAGGCACAGTCCGGTAGTTTTCCATACGCAGTTATGAAAAGGCTGAAGCAGATGACACACAGTTCTTCTGGCTTGTGTCACACTTCCATTGTCACCTGAGGCCCTGCAGTATTTTGAGTGTCCCTGGCATAGCTAGGACTGAAAGACCACGAGGATATGAAGTAGAGCAAAATTTTCCTTAGGTGTGTTTGCCCAAGAACTTTTGCCTTAAGTTATGGTTTAAGGTTTAGGTGGATGCATAGGCTCTCTCCAGCTAAAAAGGGATACTAAGAAATGGCATAAGGTGAATTCAGCACTCCTGATGCATTAAGTATATTGGGTTCTGGTCCAATTTATTCTGTTTCAGGTAAGACTTGTGTTTGTATCTTTAGTGATGGATGACTTTACAGCAAAGGTATGAACAACTGCAGTGAACTATTTGACAGTTCATTGAAGACAGCAAATCTCTTTTAAAAACACGAAAGCTTTTTAGTGTTGCTATGAGAGGTGATTGTTTTCAGACTGGTGAATTGCAGCACGAATTTAGAAAAAGGACTTTTGTAGTCAATGCATTCATTGAAACTCCTCTCTTTATGCTCTCCCAAACTGAGCTGGAATTTTTCAGATTCTTAATTTGTCTGTTCCAGCACTTCACCATATAAATAGCTTCAATAATAAGGAATATACAAAATGAGCTAAAATTTACAGTCAAATGTTAATTTATTTTCCTAGTTACTTGATTTTTGAGAACAACTGTAAGAAGACGTGCTCAGAGTGTTTGGACTTCTCTTTTTCATGAACTCCAGGCAGCTCTACCTGTTCCTTACCCTGCCCTGCAGATGTACAGATTTTTCATACCTGCCCCTGGGATACTTGCTTCATCCTCCTGCAGCTATTTGTCTGCTCCTCACAGCCTTATAAATATCACCGAGCTGCTAAAAATAAAACATCAGCGTGTAAGATAACATTTGCATATCCCTTCTCCCTAATAAGCTGCATCTTCTTTCCTGAAATGAATTTGATGTCCCTCCTTGGAACAGAAGAAAGATGAGCTATGGTGATGATGAACTTTGGTACTAGGAATTAGCAAATAATAGGCTGGTAATGGGAAGCTGTGGATGAATTGAAGAGCAAGAAAAACAGCTTTAAAGAGTGGCTTTAAATTCAGCATTTCAACAAATGTGCTCTGGTGGAGCAGTAGCAGATACATGAGTGTTCAAAAAGGATGCTGGGGAAGTGAGACGAGGTTAGAGGAAGTACTGAAACAAGGGGGAAGTTATGTGCACTTTAGAGAACGTGCAGTCACAGGACCACACGTTTGCTGGAAAGTTTTAACCATCGAGGTAAAAGTATTTTCACTCAGCCTTTCTCCCACTGACAAAACGAGCTTTTGAAATTTTGGGGCAAAAGGGGAAACTAGAAGCTATTGGCAGTTGTGTGGAGGACCCTTTGAACAGAATGCATGACTAAATAGGTGGGATTTGCAAAAAAACAACCCACCCGAGACCTTTACAAAAATCAAAAGTGAGGGAAACTTCAACTCTACGCTTTTGTCTTTAGTGTATAAATAGTTGCTGAAGTCTGAGGGTTTCACAGATGAAGGTGGTTATGCATCCCCACAGGTACCCTGCAAATGGTTTCAACGTGGCCGTGTTCAATCCAGAGAAGACCGAGCAGAATTGAAGATAAGGAATTAGAAAAATCAAACTAGACTTCTGCCTGTATAGGAAAAATGCTGTGTTTAGTGCCTGTGTCTCTCTGCTGGCCTCAGGACTTGCTCCTTTCCCTAGGTTTGATGTAAACCATGAGGAATGATTGCTAACAGCTTGTGCAAAGTTTCCTGCCATGCTATGGGGCTTAGAGTTTTTCCCCTACCCAAAGTCTGCCCTGAAAACCCATGGATCTGGTTTCTTCCAGCAGAAATGCAACACACAGCTTATAAATTTAGAGCCTAATGCCATGTGCCAAAGAGAAAATTGGGAAAGAAGTGCTTTAAGATGTGTTTGTGGGTTTCTGTGCGAGAAGAAATTGTCATTAAGGGCATTTTAGTCTGGTATAGAGACAGAAATTGAAACAAAATAATCAATGCCAGGATCGAGGATAATTAAGTAGGGTTATCAGAGTATGTTGTGTTTTCTGTCATTTGGAGGTTGAAATCCAGCAACCTCATCTCATGTGGTGGTAATAAATTGGTTCCTTCAGTATTTTAGTTTTTTAAACTATTAATAAAATAGCACTTGGTGATACTTGGTGATACAGGACTTGGGGTAACAGCAGGAGCTGAATCAGGGGAGGTTTGGGTTGGATGTCAGGCAAAGGTTTTTCCCCCAGAGGGTGGCTGAGCACTGGACTCTCCAGGGCAGTGGTCACAGCACCAACCCTGCCTGAGCTCAAGCAGCGTTTGGATGATGCTCTCAGGCACATGGTGTGACCCTGGGGTGTCCTGCACAGGGACAGGAGTTGGACTCGATGATCCTGGAGGGTCCCTTCCAACTCAGTACGTTCTCTCATTCTATGATACCTGGTGGCAGCTAGAGCTGTGAGTGGCAAGTGGAGGTTACTGGTGATCTTGGGTTAGGGTTATTTTCTCTTTCATTGTAATTGGGTGAGAAGTTGCTAAAGGGGTGTAAATAAGATAATGAGTACCTGGAAACTTCATAATTTCTAGAAAAAAAGGGTCTTTGAATGATTTGGGGCAGGGAAGGTATTAAGAGGTTTTTAAGCAGGCTGAAGAGCAACAGCATGGCCTGGAGTAATTTTTGTAGGCTAGGACTGTTGGAATCCAATAAATGCTACTCCAGGTCAGGGCCTGCTCGAAACTTTGTATGATTTTGGTTTTGCAAAGTACTTGGCCACTTCTGAAAAACATATTTTTTTGTGATGATATCTTGATCTTACTCTCAGCTTTCCATCTCTCAGTTTTTAGCTCTTTTGCAATTTTGTGGGATTCTGTTTTCCGTAGCTGCCTTTATTAAGTGGATTTCATCATAAAGAAAATGATACTCGTATCACTTCAGTGGGGGAGAGTAATTACGACCGTAAGCTCTTTGGGTTATTGTTGAACCCCTTCAGAGGGTGGTAGGCACCTCAGCCAGTGTTTCATAGACTACACATGGTGTTTAGACTCCATAGAATGGTTTGGGTTGGAAGGGACCTTTAAAGATCAGCTGATCCTGTCACTTGAATGCCCAAACTACCTAGCAGGAATCCTCTGTGATGGAGGTTTTTGCTAAAACTTTGAAATTCTTAGTGTGAGAGCCTGATATATCATAGAATGATTTATAGAATTTATTACTCATATATTAAAGCAAACGCTGTTCAGGAATTGCTGTTTCTTATGGTAACAAATCCAGCTTTTCACAGCTGTCAGCCAGAGCTGTTGTGGAAGCTTGTAGGACTCCAGGACTTACTTTGGGACTTCTTCCACATCAATCTTTACCATAGGCCAGCTAAAGACTCTGGAAGTCTTTTTTCAGAGACTTTTATTGATGTTAAGGATACTGCTTTTATATATGTATGTTTTATATATATATGTATATGTGTGTATATAAGATATTTATATTTATATATATAATTTATATATATACACACATCTGGAGTAACGAACAGGCTGGTTTGTCTCTAGACATGATAGTGAGTCTGTCACTGCTGCACTGGAGCCATCACCATGGCCATTGACTGTCCCCATAAGTGTAAACCCTTTGAGCTGGGTGTTTGCTCAGGCCAGACTTTTCCTGCAGACTAGTTAATCCTTAACTACCAAGTTACTCCTTGATATTGCAGCCTGTTAGAAAAGAGAAGCGAGCCAATGTGCAGGGTAACTTTTGCCTGGTGCCTCTTTCAGGTCTCCGTTTTCTTAATTCTCTTTGTTCCTAGGGAGCTGCTTTCTAAGTTCAGGTCAGACCTGTAATCTGCTCTGCTATCTCCTGTTCTTCTTGCAAGAAGATAGAACTGTGTGTAATACATGGTTTCCATGAAGAGAATGGGAATGTTTGCACCCCTTCCTTGCAAGAAACTTCTCAGTGCCTGAGATCTGAGTACAGTGAAGTGCTGGGAATGGTTCTTGATGTGCTCACAGAGTCTGTGAGGTTGGCAGGAACCTCTGGAGATCATCTAGTCCAACCCTGCTGCTCAGAGCAGGGTCAACTGGGGCAGGCTGCTCAGGGCCATGTCCAGTTGGGTTTTTGGGAAATCACAGAATCACAGAATTCTAGGGTTGGAAGGGACCTCGAAGGATCATCTAGGTTCACCTACAGTACATCACACAGGAACGCATCCAGGCGGGTTTTGAATGTCTCCAGGGAAGGAGACATCTCCCATGATGGAAACTCAACAATCTGTTCCAGTGTTTAACCACCTGGACATTCATTGTTTATCTCTAGTGTTTAAGTGGAATTTCATGTTTTTGAGTTTATGCCCATTATCTCTTGGCCTTTCCTTGGTTACGACTGTGAAAGGTCTGGCTCCGTGTTCTTCACACCTCCATCACATGGAGGAGATCCCCCTTTCAGCCTTATGCCCAGAAACCTGAATGGTGGCAAAACCAGTGATACAAAATATTTTGAGAAACCACTTCTGTATTAAATCTTCAATAACCTGGCCCAAGACTCGACACTGGTCTTGACTTGAGTCAAGACTTGAGCTCCTGACTTGAGTTGTGGGAGGATTTCACCTGTAAGCAATGCAAAATCTGCTGCTTTCAGGGCTCTGGGAAATAAATGCAGTTCTAACCATTTCCAGAGCAGCTTGGAGGGATGATAGCCATGGGCTTTTGGGAGCGTGAAAATAATGCCAGGAAATAGTTTGAAATTATACCCAGAGAGGCTGGAATAAGATTTTCCTGTTGTGTATCACATGGAGAAGATGCTGCCTCCTCCAGAGTCAGGATCAGGCCCTTTATATGGGGAGTCTACATGTCCCAAACACTGGAAACAAGGACTTTATTCAAGGTTATAATTTTATCCAGAAATTAATTTATCCCAGAGATACAGGAACTCATTATCTTCTGTATTTTATTTTATTTATTATTTGTTTCTTTTTTTGTTTGTTTCTTTCCTGTCAAGATTTTTTTTCTTTGTTTGAACTAAATGTCACAGTGAGATGTCATAGCAAGCCTGGGCTATTTTTAGTGGAAAGCAGCAGTACCTTGACTTTCAAAGTCTCTAGCACAGAATTAAAAGCGCAACTTTTCTGGTCAGGAAATGGCAAAGGTTTGTTTTGAAATAAGCAGTAAAAGCAGAGCCTGTAGGATAAACAGCTATTTTGGGTACTGTGAGGGAGGGGGAGTGCCTTTTTGGACACTGGGACTGCATAAAGCATAACTGATCCTGAGCCAAAAGTGAGATTTTTATTTTATTTTTTTATTTATTTCTTTTTATTTCTCCTTGTTCTGGAAGGTCATTGAATCACAGAATCACAGACTGGTTTGGGTTGGAAGGGACCTTAAAGATTACCTAGTCCCACCCCCTGCCATGGGTCCCACACCTCCCACCAGACCAGGTTGCTCCAAGTCCCATCCAATCTGGCCTTGAACACTGCCAGGGAGGGGCAGCCACAGCTTCTCTGGGCACCCTGGGCCAGGCTCTCACCACCCTCACAGAGAAGAATTTCATCCTAATAATCAATCTGTATCTCCCCTCTTTCAACTTAAAACCATCCCCCCTCGTCCCATCACTGCCTGCCCTTGGCACCAGTCCCTCTCCAGCTTTCCTGGAGCCCCTTCAGGCACTGGAACATACTCTAACGTCTCCCTGGAGCCTTCTCTTCTCCAGGCTGAAGAACCCCAACTCTCTCAGCCTGTCATCCTAGGAGAGGTGCTCCAGCACACTTTTCCCTCTGTAGTTACTCCTTTGGGACCTTTTCTCCCTTCGTCAATGTTCAGCCCTTCTCCTGTTAGCAAGTGCTGAGAAGGGTGGTCACAGGAAGGAAAAAACACAAGTTGTTTCCATCCATTGTGGATGAAGGGACGTGTGGAACGTGGCTGGCTCGTGTGAACTTAGTTGTGTTGCTTTTAGATGAAAATACAGAAGTTATCTCATGGTTATTTGAATAAGAAGTTATCAACAGTCCGTGATGATAGGAAGAACTTTCCTATGTTGCCAGCTCTCTTCTGATGCTTAACAAATTCTGCAATCTCCTGCAAGAAGCCTGAACTCGGGGATTAAAGGGCATCCTTAAGGGACATCCCAGCCTAGTGAGGGCTGAGCGTGAAGTGTCTTTGGAGTGAGCATGGTACCAGATCCCAGTGTGGCTGGAGTGAAAATCCTATGTAAAGTGTCAAGAAAAAGAAGTGATGCTTCAACAGCTCTTAAAAAATTTGCTCTCTGCATACATCAATTTTGCGTGTTCTCAAAGCACATGGGGGACATCCCCTTCTCATCCCATCTGGCCATTTTTCTCAATATGAGGATGTAGTAATGAAATAAGAAAAATCACCTAGCTAGAAATTTATGTATTTTTTCCCCCAAACCTGACTATTTTGTTATTTAACTGGAAGACAGAACCTACTCTTTATTTAGAGACACTACAGTGCTGCTTTTTGTCATAAGTTAAAATAGGAACATGTGAACGCATTAGGAACAAAAAAAAAAAAGAATTGACCTAAATTGTGACTGAAATCCTTTTGGGAATGAAAAGGTTTCTGTTCAATTGTTTTTCGTATGTGCTGTGTTTTCTGTTTTTTCCTTGGTTTGTTTTGGACGTGAAATAGGAATACTATATTGGTTTGAGAAGAGGTTAAAAACAGCATGAGAACAAACCACAAGAAGTAGGAAGTAGCACAAATTTAGTGAGAACAAAGTTTTGGAGCTGCAGTGTTCCCAGAAATAGGGATATTTGTTTTCCTCTCCGGATTTTTACTCTTGTGTTCTCCTTGCAGCCACATTTGGACTGTGGTGACACCAACAGAGCATTGCAATGAGCTCCCACTTTTTAATATTAATAATGAAAAAAGTGTCCAGAGAAGGACTTGGGTGCTCAGAAATGTTGTTTTCAGCTGCATCAATCTATGGCTGGATGCAATAGCTGTCAGTGACTGCTGTGCAGCCTCCTCTTTTTGCATGGAAATATGTAATATAGATCCATGGGTGAACGTGGCATGGTTTTAATTCTGATTTATGGCTTTTGTGCAAACCTACCATGTAAATTTGCAACGCACGAGCCCAGAAGGACTAATTAGAGAACTGGAGGGCTGCCTTCCCTGTAAAGCAGTGATTTTGGTCAGGATGGAGCTTGGCTGGCTTTGCCTTGAGGACACACAAACTCATTTGGTTGCTGATACTGCTTCAGTGCCTCCCCCTGAATTTGTCCTGAGGGATGGATGAGTTCTCCTCCCATAGATGGGATTGAGGAGACCAAAATAATAATAAAGATCTGCCAAAGCATTTTAAGACAAAGAACTTGGGAAGATGCTGCAAACAAGAACTGTCTGACTACAGGGGGCACAGAATAGGACTTTATTACAAATAATTGTAAAATAGCCCTATTACAAATAATTTTTATTTATTTATTTTTATTTATTTATTTTTAGACTTTTTATAAATTTAGTGCATGGACTCAGTGAGCAATTGCCTGGTCTACTCAGACTATGAATGTCCCAAGGGTCTCGGAGTTACTGTTGGGGTAGGACTAGCACAGGTGCTTTACGGAAGATTATTGTGGTCACGTTTGGAAATAAACTAGGAACCTCAAGCTGAAATAAATGGGTTGGGGAATGGAGGTTGCAAATTTTAAACTTGAGGCTAAGTGTAACCTGCATCATTTCAATTCTCTCAATCAAGGTGCAGGAAGACACAAGGACAAACCTGGCCCTGGAGCTTTGATTCCCTTGCAAGAGGTGAGCAGAAGAAGTGATCTGGGAAATCCCTTGCCTTGGACGTGTGTGGTGTCTCCAGATGGTAAGTGGGAGGTGGGAAGTTACGGTGTGTAGATGCCAGCAGGACAACTGGAGGGGGGCTACCAAAACCCCCTGCTGAGAGCTGCAGCTCTTGTTACACTGGGACACGTTTGCCCTGGTTTGTATCCAGATGGTTGATGTGGTGTGGGCACGCTTGTTTGCAAAGCTTACAAAAGCTCTCAAAGTAAAGCAAAGTTATCAAGTTTGTGACTGAAGTGGACTAAGCACCCCATTACCTCATGCATCCACACCTTCCACCCCTAGAAAATAACTTTTAAATTCCCCGACTTCATTCTTAAAGCTGCTGAAAATCACTTTTCCCATCTGACAACTTCCTTATGACGGTGAGGTTTGTTTTCATCTCAAATCACACCCTTGTTCTTGGTTCTGGCAGAAAGGATGTCCTTTGTGTGGCTGCCAAAGGACTTGATGGTTTTCCTTTCCCTTCTCCATTCTTTTCTTCCCTGGACTTTGTGGTCATGCTACAGTAATCTCTGCAGCATAGAGATTAGCTGGATGGCTGTAACATAATGAATGGAGGTTTTCAGATTAAATCTAAGTGAAGTTCCCCTTGGAAATTGCCAAGAAATTCCTTAGTTGGTTAAGACAGCTGTGGAAAGCATGAGGCCACTTCTTCACCATAGGTCCAGAAGAACTGGGTTCCCATGCCTGGGAGGGCACTACGCAGAAAAGAGGCCTGCTGTGGGATGGGACATTTGGGAGGAGTGTGTATGGAATGCTGACTGCATGGCACAAAGCAAGATGTTGGTGTTGTGTTGTGTATGTGTTGTCTTTGGAGACATGTACAAGCTATCCCACAGGCAGATGAAGCTTGTGGACCATTGAGAAGCAGGAAGGAAGAAAGATGATCTCTTTTGTAGCCCAGGACTAGTGAGCTCAGCAGGTGAACTGACAAGCTTGCAAGCTTCATCTTATTAATCATGCCACCAAGAGGTGTGGTGACATCAACCATGCAATCACTACCACTGTCCCATGGGATGTGTGAAGGGTCCTGGATGTGATGAGATTTTATGGTACAATAGCAAGGATAGAAATGATACAAAACCCCAAGGACCTGTGGAGTCTCCTGTGAGGAACCTAACACACCTTCATCCTTTGCCTTGGTTTTTGTCTACGTGCTCTTTGGTGATACTCTACTGCCCTCTGCAAACAGGGAGACACTGGCTCAGATTGCCCAGAGAACCTGTGGCTGCCCCTCCCTGGAGGTGTTGAAGGCCAGGTTGGATGGGTCTTGGAGCAACCGGGTCTAGTGGAAGGCGTCCCTGTCCAAGACGGGGGGTTGGAACTGAATGATCTTTAAGGTCCTTTCTAACTCAAACCATCCTATGAAATGATGAAGCCTGCACTTCAAAAGCATTCACTCTCCCTGGACACTCCATTTGCTGCAACATCCTATGGTGATGTCCCTTACAAATGACAGCTCCATTATTGTTTTTTGAGATCACTTGTGAGCCCTGGAAGATAACGGCAGTGGGACTGACCAGGATGCACCTGCATAGCCTGAGGTTTTGTTCCCATGGAAAATGATGATTGTTTCTCCTACAGATTTAGGATTCCTTTGTTCTGTTTCTAACTACTTTTGTTGATTTGTCAAAATTCAAGTGCTTATGACGTGGGCCCTCCATTATTATGTTCTACTCATCCTCTTCATCTTTACATCATGCTCCTCATTGTAGAGCGTGCGTTCCTTGTTGACACCAAACCACTGTGAGAAGCCTAATGATATGGGGCAGTCTTGTTCCTGCAATTCGCGCTGTCTAGCCTGACTTGTCCAGCAGACTGGTCTTCTGCTTCCCTTGGCCAGACCTGTTGCGTATTGCAGTGGAGTGAGTAGTAACTTATGTTAACACAACACTCACTATTGCTGCCGTTGGAGTCTTGCCAGAAATATTGTTAGGTTTATTTGTCAGATTTTAATACCAAAACATAAATAATCCAGCCCAAGAGAGCTCAGTGTAGATACCTTCTGGTAGGCTTGGCAGGGACCCAGCCTAGCTGTGTGTTGACACAACACGCTCCATGCTGAGCATGGTGTCTTGGCTACGTTCTTGCTCCTCCAAGTTTGTGGCAGTGACGTTCCCACTTTGCTGTCGTGGTGTGTTGGAATTTGTCCTGGTTTTCCACAAACCATCAGTTTTTTGAAAAGTTTCCTCTCAGTGCTGGTGCCTTGTGCTGATCCATCCTCTCCTGACCAGAGAGGAGTCACCACAGAGGATGGTGGGAAAGAAACTCTGGGGTTTCCTTCCCCCTATGGTCTTGTATTAGCACACAATTTTACACACCATTTTAGTTTTCCATTACTATTTAGGTGGCAGCAGTCTCTATCTACATAGGATACTGCTGGTTTGTGGCAATAAAAAGCAAGGAGTCTGTGAGATTTGGGGTTGGAACTAGGTGATCTTTAAGGTCCCTTCCAACCCAAATCATTCCGTGAGTCAATGATTCTATGAATTTCTAATCCATGAAAGACAGTGAGGAGCTCAGGGCCACGTGAATGGGTTAAACGAGGAAACTAAAGGCTGCTGTTAATTTGTATTTCCATGGGTTTCCGTGCCACAGCTTCAACTTTCTGTTTGCTTTTGTTTCACAAAAATAATTTCAAAAAATGTTTTGTCAAAATAATAGAACTTGATTATAATGGAGAAGGGGAGAAGGAGTTTGGGAAAGACTGGCTCGTTTAATTGGATGCTTCACTTCTGAAACATGAACCCATAATGTTGTATGTTTGGGTTTTTTTCTTTTGTGGATGCTGAAGGACTGAGCTGGCAGAAAACCTACGTGAGGTTTGAATTAAACAAATATTTTTAGTTTTGTTTTTTTTTCCCCCTGAAAACATATACTTATTGACGTAAAAGGCAAATCAAAGGGTCAGGTGTCTTTATTGGATGCCACCTGCGTGAAGCTCTCTAGGAATGAAGCCAGGCTTCTACAGCCACGCTGCAAGCTCCCTCTTGTTTTGCAGGAGCATAAACAATCCTATGCAGATGTTTCACAGCGAATCCAAGCCGGAACAACGCGAATGCATCCCGCTGTAAACACAGTTTCCTGTGAAGAACAATAATACTTCATCACTTTTTTATGTTGCACTTTGAGCTTGGTGGCAGGCTGGTCTCCTTCATGATCACTTGACAAAGGAAATAGCTCGAAAAAATCAAATTACTACCAGAAAACCCCAAAATTCTTTAATCTGGTCACATCATGTACCATGACACTATAAATGTGAATTCTTCGCTTCTTTCCCAGACTCAACTGGAAGAGAGAAATGATGTTTTTTACCAATCTGCAATTACTTTCTTATTCTGCCCTTCAAGCCTTGACATTTGAAGTGAACAAAAAAAGGTTCTGGTGAAAGTCCAGTTCAGTTCTTTACAAGTTATTTTGCAACTCTTAAAGGGCGACGTATGATAATGGAATAGGAATTGAAAACCTATTATTCTTTTCAGAAGCATCTTGAACAGACAGTTCTCAAAAGTCCACATGGTTGAAGAAATCGTGATGGAATTAAGTTCACTGGTTAAAATATTTGTGGAAAATCCTCGGTTATTTGTCCTTATGAGAAGGAGAAAGGATGGTAGTTCCCTTTAATGGAATGAAGTGCTTATGTTAACCACTGAAAGGCAGTGTATATGAGAGAACTGAGGGTTGGAGGGAATGTGAGCAGGGAAATCATGATTAATTTCTTGCCTGTATATAGCAAGTTAACTTTTCTTAGGATAGCAGCTGTCCTGGTGATTTTAGTAGGGCTTTTTTGAGAGATGGAACTGAGCAAAGATAGTAATTCCTGGTATTTAGTCCAATGCACTTTCTGTTATATTCTGATGATCTCTAAGGTGCTAGAAAACCATAACAATGATCTCTAAGGTGGTAGAAAACCCTAATGAAGATTCCTGGGCAGAGCAAAACCATGGGGCATCCTGTAAGGAACCACACACAAATGTGCTGTGAGTCATGGAGGTGCCATGGTTAGTGCCTTGGTGTTTGATAAACACCCCGGGTTGTGATCCTGCTTACATTTCAAAGGGTAATGTAAAACTGTCGTGGAAAAGAAAATTAAAATCTCCTATTTCTGGAGAAGTGGGGATGAGCACCCAGAGCAGAGGAAGATTAATTCTGACTCTTGCATAGATGGTGCATCTCCCATACTGTGCTTTTTTCAGGTGGACATTCATAATAGAGACGTTGAGCAAGAAAGCCTTTTGCTGGAGCATGGAAGGCCATGCTGGATCCAAGCAACTAGGAGATCATCCAGCAGTGGTTGATTTTCATATTGGTAGCCAGTCTAAAATCCACAAGGGAGAGCTTCTGTGTTGGGGAAAATGCATTGCCCTCACCAAGCTGTTCAGATGGTGGGAACGCAGCTGGGAAACCTGTGCCTTCCAGGTCAGGAAGGATGAAGAAGTCCTTTTCATGGAAAAAAACTATGGATGGCTGTAACAGACCAATGTCTTGTCTCTCATTAGGACCCATCCCAACAGCCTCTCTCATGAGCTGACCCAGTGGTGCTATGCACTGTGAGCTTTGCCCCAATATGTGGGCACATATAATGATGTATTTTTTTTCCAGTGCAAAACTTTTATAATAATAGGGTGATTTATTTCTTTGTGTTCATGTGTGAGATTTCTCTTACTCCTCTATTTGTCTTATCCTCAAGCCTCTCTTCTCAAATAAATCCCAGCAGGTTGCTGATCAGCTTCCCTCCTTTGGGGGAAACATGCCTTTGTGGTGAAGACACTGAACTAGGGCTCACATCATCTGAGTTAGAGAGTCTCTATGACCCCAGGCAAATGCATCACTTGCTCTGCTCCTCGCCTTGGCTCCCCGAGCATTTGGCCATCCACAGGATAAAATCCATCCGTGATTCTGGGTTGCTTGGATACTTTGTAGACTTAGGGCTAAATAAAAGATAAATATATAAGAAAATGCATCTTCTGGAGTTCTTCCCTCTGGTCTCCAGCCCTCCTCATGTAATTAACTGACTGCTGTGTCTTCCCGCAGGCCACTTTGCCATCCCAAGCTGCTGCTCATCTGGTGTCCTCGCTCAGCAGCTCCCCACAGGGACCTGCAACTTCTCTCCATAATTGGCAGACTTTAATTGACAAATCATTGCCCTCTTCCAGAACAATTCCTCCCTTCCCCGCAACATCCCTGGGTGATGCCTGAACAATAAAACACAACTAACGTCCTCTTCCAGGGCTTTCCCTGCACCTTCTGCTCCTCAGAGGAAGCTTATGGTGTTAATAATGAGCAGTGCTCATTTTTAGCTTTATTTTGCTGTTAGGTTTTATGTTAGTTTTATATATATGTGTGTGTGTGTGTATATAAATATGCTCTGGGGAGAGTTTATAGCACCTTCCAGTATCTGAAAGGGCTCCAGGAAAGCTGGAGAGGGACTTTTGACAAGGTTATGGAGTCATGGGATGAAGGAGAATGAGTTCAAACTGAAAGAGGGGAGATTGAGATTGGATCTTAGGAGGAATTCTTTGCTGTGAGGGTGGTGAGACACTGGCCCAGGGTGCCCAGAGAAGCTGTGGCTGCCCTTCCCTGGCAGTGTTGAAGGCCAGGTTGGATGGGGCTTGGAGCAACCTGGTGTAGTGGGAGGTGTCCTTGCCCATGGCAGGGGGTTGGGACTGGATGCTCTTTAAGGTCCCTTCCAACCCAAACCATTCTATGATTCTGTGGTATCACAGAATCACAGAATTCTAGGGTTGGAAGGGACCTCGAAGGATCATCTAGTCCAACCCCCNTGGCTCCATCGTCCTGACCCTCACCCTTTACATATTTGTAACCATGGATGAGGTCACCCCTCAGTCTCCTTTTCTCCAAGCTAAAGAGACCCAGCTCCCTCAGCCTCTCCTCATAAGGGAGATGTTCCATTCCCTTCATCATCTCTGTGGCTCTGCGCTGGACTCTCTCAAGCAGTTCCATGTCCTTCCTGAACTGTGGGGCCCAGAACTGGACACAATACTCCAGATGTGGCCTCACTAGGGCAGAATAGAGGGGGAGGAGAACCTCTCTCGACCTACTAACCACCCCCTTTCTAATGCACCCCAGGATGCCATTGGCCTTCTTGGCCACAAGGGCACATTGCTGGCTCATGGTCATCCTCTTGTCCACCAGGACCCCCAGGTCCCTTTCTCTTACACTGCTCTCCAGCAGGTCAGCTCCCAGCCTGTACTGGTGCATGGTGTATATAAAGATTATATTTCTCTATAAGTATAACTTCTATTACCTAGTTCCAGGCCAAGATCATGAGTTAGACTGAAGAATCCTTAGAAGTCGTAGCTACAACTATGCAAATATCACCATGCAGTGATGTCCAAAGAGTTTGTAGTTCTGATCTGAGATAAAGTTTTTCTCTGGGCTTGGTTAGGAGGATTTGGCTGGGTTCAAAGGGGGTGTATATTGATCAGCCCAAGCTGATGGTAGTAGAACTACACTAGTTAAAACCTGCTCACAAGCCTTCATTCCAATTAATTATATGCTGAGATTTATTTTTTGAATGAAAAGCAAATTACTTGTTTCACCTTAAATTTTATTATGCGTGTGCATGCACCATAGGAAAATATGGACTTTTCAGTGCCCTTAGCTAGAAGCCAAGTTTGCAGCACTTCTGGCAACTTGTATATATTTATATATATATAAATGCATACATAGATATATAAAATGGTGTAATGATTGATTAAGTGTGCTGCTTTCTGAAAGCACATGACAGCAACTCCCTGCTTCTCCATTGGAACCACCATAGTTTTCATGGCTCAGCAACAGATGATGGTGAGATGCTCTGGGAGCATTTGCAGCAATTGGGCTTTATTAGCTGCTGATAACATTATTTTTCCTTCCTCCTGGCCCCAGCATCAAGGATACACTTGCAAGGGCAGCAGTTCAGCCAGAATCATTCTTTGCTTTGGTGGAATATAGGGATGTTAGGAACAGATGCACATTGTAGCTTAAATTTACAGGGAAAAGCTATCTAGGTGCTGACTTTTTGTGCAGGAAACAGCAGCTGCTGCCATATGTCCTGCTAATCCACTTACTGAGGGTGACTGGTCGAGTGCTGAGTATGTTTGCAGTGATGGAGTTTTTAGAGCTGGAGCATGCTTCAATGGGGGTCTAATGTTGTAGGCTGCCTTTCCCTCTATTCCCAAATGATCGTCCCACTACGTAGAAGATCTGGAGGTATCACTTCAGTGACTATAACAGAAGTGAAGGTCATCTTGGATTCTTCTTAGTTTTCAAAAGCCACTTTTGTCTTTGTTATCTCATAGAACCATAGAATCATCTAGGTTGGAAAAGACCTTTAAGATCATCAAGTCCAATCATTAACACAGCACTGCCACATCCACCACTGAACCATTTCTCTAAGCACCACATCTACACGTCTTTTAAATCCCTCCAGGGATGGTGACTCCACTGCTGCCCTGGGCAGCCTGTTCTAATGCTTGATAATCCTTACTCAACCAGTAGTCGGTCTTCATGAGCTACAACTCTCCCAACAAGCCAAATGGGCAGAACATGGTCCTGAGCGTGGTCTTGTGCTTGTGAAGACCTTAACTGTTAGCACATTAATTGCTATCAGTGCAAAGCAAAATGAGATACTTATTCACAAATCTGAGCCTGTGCTTCGAAGTAAATTCCTCCTGGGTGGAAACAATGAAGTAAACCCCAGATGTTTGCTCAAATGTAGCTGCAAATAATAATTCCTTTATAGTAAAATGCAAAATGTGACTTAAAATCAGTCTCTTCGTGTCATTAGGTTCTTTGTTTTAGGTTCTAAATGGTTAACTTCACATCTTAGCTGCTCCTCCTCATGTTTTTGTAGCTGATCATAAATGCACTGCAGTGAATTCCATTTATTAGATAACGTTTGTAGAGTAGCATAGATGTGAATGGTATTTTATAGATTACAGATAAAACATACTCCCTGTCTAGGAGACTTTGAAATCTGAAGTAGTCAAGTTAAACGCATGGCAGAACATGAGAAAATGTTTCATCACAAGCATTATCTGGGGTTACCAGTGATTAGGAAAGAGGAGTGCTGCCTGGAGAGCTGAATTTTAAGCAGTGCTTTGAAGCAAAGAGGATGTTTGACAGATGAGCATAGGGAAGGGGCAAAGGCACAGGGCCAAGAATGTCAAGAGACAGAAAAAGAAATGAGATGAGAAGATAGAGATAAGCCAGTGCACTGTGAAATAATGGTCTAGATCTTGGTCCTGGCAGGAAAAACTCAAGTTGTGAAGGTTGAGGGGCAGTGCAGATAGAAAAGGAGAGGTCTTGGGACAACTCTGTTTATAACTTCAAGTGTGTGATTGCATACTGTGTGAGGTCTTGGTCTCCAAGAGGGGAGTGTGGACTTGGGAAAGAACTAAAAGTGCAAGTGATGTGCTGCAGCGATGACAGGAAAGGAGGAAAAAGAGTCAAAATTCTGGGAGTCAATGGAAGGTGAAGAGATGGGATCTAGGAGGAAAATTTCTGGAAAAAACTGTTTGAAATACAGATCCTGGTGGGGGAGGTCCCCATGGGTAGCGTCAAGGTAGAGTGGGAAGAGAAGTCAGAGCTCAGTGCTGAAGTTCAGTGTCATGGCTTCATGGCAGAAGCACAGACAAAATATGTCAGGAAGGAAGGTGGATAGAAGGAAACACAGAGGATGAATGTCCAACACCAATACGTAGAATAAAGCTAGAGATAGAGGAGCCCTTTCAGAAAGGTCTATAGGAAAGTGTTCAGGGACATCTACTCCATCTCTGTTCTGTCGCAGACATTGTTCCCTCTGTCTTCTCACATCCAACATGGAGACACCCACTGGTCCTGCCTGGATGTTGCCATCATTGCTTATCTATTCGACTTCCAAAACTGCAAGTCTGTGCTTTTCCATTCTGTGCCTTCTCCTTGGGAATATTTCCTATAGGTACCTGCTGGCAGACCTACATCATCAATGCACACAGAAACCTTCATGACCTTCATTGGGCATAGAATTATAGAATCATTATGGTTGGAAGGGACCTCCAGGGTCATCAAGTCCAACCTGCTGGTTGATTTCAGTGCTTCCTTGTTCTCCCCTGTCTGCTTTCATCTGTCTGACCCTTGCTTTATACTTTGACTGTGAGTTCAGTAGACCTTCAGGGTGCCTCAGTGGTATAGGAAAGTTGTATCATGGTCCAGATTTTCCTCCCTGATGGCTGATGCAGGGTGGGTTGTCACCCTTCTTCAGGCAGGACTGGTGGGTACAGTTACACGTGTCAAAAAGCATGCTCCATCTTTATGTTGCTGTAATTTACTCAAGAACTTAAGAAAAATTAGCATCATGATACAGATTCAGGAATTGGTTTGGGGCACCTACCCGGACACAGGATCCATGAAATCCCGTGGTTTAGCAATATAGACACAAAGAGACATCTCCAGCAGCAGGAAAGTAACAGAGAAGAGCTATCAGCAGTCGACAGGGGAGTAGGTGGGTGGATTAAAGACAAAAATAAAGAAACCCACAAAAAAAAAGTTAGGAAGACAGTTGTTTTTTTTTTTCTCTGTGTGCTTGTTGCAACAATTCCCAGAAAAAGAATGAGGGTAGAAAAATAACACCCTTCCACAAGCCAAAGTTTGATTGTGAGTGGAAAAACAAACTCTGACAGCAGCTGCTGTTTTGTGTGTTGGCCATAAAGCACACAGTATTATGAAACTTAGAATAATATTTAGCAACTGCAGTAATCTAGTTAATTTTTTAATAGATGCTCACTTACATCCTGTTTATAAGATGTCCCTGAGCATCTGCAGTATTACAAAGATGTATTATCTTGACAAGGTGATTAGAGGAGATTGTTTGTTTGGGGTGGTGTTGATTAATTAGAGTTTGATTTACAATCTAGAAAATAAGTGGAATGGGATAAAGCCTTGGTTGATATGAAGACAGGTCTTCAGCTAGTCCAAGGTGACCTGGGTCATTTGAAGACCAAACTCTGGTCTGCCTTTCTGTTCTTGGTTTCAACCAAAATAATGTCATTTCACAGTATCTTGTAATATGGTGCCTCTCTGCTTTAAGGTTTTCAGCATTATTTATACTGTGTTTTATGATGTTACTCAAACCATATAGATCAAGTTTGGAATTGAACTTGAGTGTTTCTAGAAAAAAAACAGATATTTACCCTCAGAGGTTCTGACCCAAGAAGCCTGAAGGATATATGTACTCAGGAGAGAGCTGCATAAAGGTCCCAAGTTCAGCATCAATTTACCACGTTATGGAATCATAAAACCACAGAATGGTTTGGCTTGGAAGGGACCCCAAAGATCATCCAGTCCTAACCCCCTGCCATGGGGTTTTCATCAGGAAACGTTCCCATGCAAGGATGTCCTAGGAAATATCTCTACATGATTGAAGAATCTCATGCTACTTGTGGGATTTGGGTTGACTGGGGCACGGCCAAGTGCTTACACAACTACTTGAAGGATTGCAGACTTATCATGGAAGCAGGAGGAGAAAGAGTCTATTTCTTACTGACCTGAGCAGGTTCATTGACTTGGTGGTGGCAGCGAGATGTAAGTCATCAATGAGTTTAGCAGGGTGGGCAAAGCTGGTGGCCAGTTTCCATGCTGGTACAGCTGATCTACGTCACCTGCTGCAGCAAAATGCAGAGCACTTGAACGTCTCGGTGACTGCATTTTGCTGGTGTAGAGGAGGGACAACATGCATGGCCATAGTCTCTCCTCCACTCATCCTCCAGGCAAACAAGAAGCTTCTTTCCCAAGACCTATTTGGCAGCTTCCAACAGCCCCAACTTTTTTAGCAAAGAATGAGGGAGGGAAACCCCTCGCCCTGATCAGTTTGTACAGTAGCAGCAGCAGTGAGTGTTTGTGGTAGCAGCCAAACAACTTATTCTCCTCTTCTGGTGCTTGGGGGTTTGCAGGAGCGAAGCCAAAATCAATAATACCCAGAAACATAACAACAATTAGCACACATACATAATTAAACCTCCCTGCTTAAAATATCAGCTCAGAGCACATATTTACCTACTCATGCTTCCCACTAAAAATAAACAGATTAGAGTCACAAACCTACTGGGTGAGTAGGTAGGGGGAAAAATACCACATGTGAAGCATAGCATGTGATAGAAATTCCTCTGCACGACGTGTCCAGGCTCCTTTCCCATCTCCCCCTCCCTTCAGCAGTTTGGATTGAGTTGCAGGACAATTCTTGCCAACAAATACTGGGAAAACTTGTCTGCTTTGTGTCTATATTGTTATCAATTATCCACAGCCAATGCAGCCACATTTCTAGGCAGAAGTTAGATATTCTAACTTTTTCAGGTTTTTGGGGTTTTGCTTGCTTTTTCTTTATTTGTTTGCTGGAGACACCAGGGCACCAGGTTAGGACTCAAATCTGAACTTTGTTTTCTGGCCTTGCCACATACTCACTGGCATTGTCAGGAACAGGTTGCACTCATGACACGTGGAGCAGCATCAATCTGTGCCCATGCAAAGGTTTCTTCATTGAAAACAAAATTATTTGACGTGTGTCAGTGCTGCTTCTTCAGCCCCTTTGCTGATGGCTTAGTGTAACCTGGCCAAATCTCTGAAGTGGCAGAAAGGGATGTTTGCACAGCAAAATCAAGGAAGAATTAGGATGCTGATGGTCCTCATCATGTTAATTGTGTTTGATCTAAGAAGCAGTAAGCAACAGCTCAGTATCTTTTGATCCTGACCTCTGTATTCAACCCAAATAACTCAACGTGCTGGCATTTGTGCAAGTTCTTTCCCTGAAGGCACAAGTGTTGTTTCTCTTAGGCTCAGGAAATTAATTTGGACCCTCCCTTTCTTTAAGGTTCAAGGTGCACAAGAACTGTCCCATCAGAAAGCCCCAATTATTTCTGTCTGATGAGCATGCCTCGAGTAATTCATTCCCCAAAGCTATGTCTACACTAGCAAACTTGAGCTTGCCCATGGCTGCTCTCCACGGAGACCAACTGGCGTGGGATAGTCCATGTCCATACTACTAAGGTCTATTGTCACCAAAATGTGGTGTCTGAACATGCTTTTTCCCAGACTGTGCTTAGTGACACTTAGGAGAGGGCTGGTTCATCCAGGGCAGAGATGTACCAGGGACAGCTTAGCAGCACTGACACACAGCTTGAGTCTTCATAGAGTTTAGGTTACCAGCTTGAAAGACTATGGCTGGGTTGGATATTGATTTTCACAAGGTATTTGCTCATCTTACCCCCCTGCACAGCATTGGCTAGGGTATCCATACTATCCCTTATTGGTTTTGCTGCTTGGTCATATAACTTAGGTGTAATCCCTTTGCAGTTCCCTGATTTATCCAGATTCTGGAGTGACTTCAGTATGTCTTGCATCAGCTCTCCCTATCTCTTTACTTCTGCCAGAAGTTGGCTCTCATTCGAGTTCTGA